>BQKN01064795.1:0-10612 GCA_022839385.1 Asparagus kiusianus
AGAATCGAAAAGATTCGGATAACCCTAACTGTCGTAAGGTTTGGTTACTCGAATCGAAAGATTCAGACGACCCTAACTGTCGTAAGGTTTGGTCATTTGAATTGAAAGTGGACCTCTCGTTCATTGGAGGAATCGAGAGGGGATTTTGGCTTTGGTCCTAACTGTAGTAAGGTTTGACCAAGTGGGGAGTGTGAGAATGATCATAACCGAAAGAAGGTTTGATCGATTGATTTGTGGACCTCTCGTTCTTTGGGCGAATCGAGAGGGGAATTTGGCTTTGGCCCCAACTGTAGTGAGGTTTGACCAAACCGGAATGGTGTGGTGGAGACTACGAGTAGTCAGAAACCACTGAAAGTTCTGCGAAGAGAGAATCAATGATTTAGATCTCATCTCAGCAAAAGAGTGTTTGTGAGAGTTAGATTCTGACAAACAAGAATATTCGGAATTCGAATATTGATTTCTTGCTCATCAGCGACCGGGTTATCCCTAAGAATACCCCGATGTGGTATTCTTCTGGGAACTTCCCGATACCTCAATTCTTCTGAGGATACTAAGGATAGTATCTTTTCAGAAATTTGCCATTTATTGGCATCATGAGCCGGTCACCATCTTTGGTGACTAGACGATAGGCGCCGTTCGAGTAAACTGTTTCTACTACGAACGGTCCCTCCCATTTGGGTTCAAACTTGCCTTTCTTCTTGGAGTTAAGGATCATAGGACGTTTCTCGGTTAAGACCAGGTCCCCTTCCTTAAAACTCCTTTGTCGAACCTTTTTGTCGAAGGCTCGAGAAATTCTGGCTTGGTAAAACTCGATGTGCTGCTGAGCTTCCAAGCGCTTTTCATCGAGCATCTCGAGTTCTTCGAGGCGCTTCTGATGCTGTTCTTCGGTCGTCATCTGGGTTGCGAGAGCGATCCGAAGAGATGGAATTTGAATTTCCAAAGGGAGAACGGCTTCACATCCATACACCAATGAGTATGGGGTTGCGCCGGTCGGTGTACGCACCGTGGTACGATAGGCCCATAGAGCTGCGCCGAGCTTATCATCCCAATCTCGCTTGCTATTCTTCACAAGCTTTGACAAGAGCTTTATGATAGTCTTGTTGAAGGCTTCAGCTAACCCGTTTGCTGTGGGGTTATAGGCTGTTGACGAGATGTCCTGAATTTTGAACTTTTCGCAGAACCTTATGAAGGCGTTGCTGATAAATTGAGGACCGTTGTCATGTATGATTCGTCTTGGAACACCATGCCGGTAAATGATATGGTGCTTGATGAATGCAATGACATTGCTCGTCTTGACTTCTCTGAGTGGGACTGCCTCAGCCCATTTGGAGAAGTAATCAGTGATCGCCAGGATGAACCGATCGCCTTTGACTGATGGGGGGTTTATAGGACCAACAATGTCCATTCCCCAGGTCTCGAATGGCCACGACGTAACCGAAGGATGTAGATGTTCCGGAGGCTGGTGCATGTAATTCGCGTGTACTTGACATGCGTGACACTTCCGGGCGTATACGATTGCCTCGTGCATCATGGAGGGCCAAAAGTATCCCATTCTTCTGATGCGATCATAAAGCTTGGGACCCGGTTGGTGCGCACCGCACTCTCCTTCATGTGCCTCTTTAAGCACTTCTTCCGCTTCTTTGGTTGATAGACACCGTGCCAACACGCCATCATACCCCCTGCGGTATAGTGTTCGATTCTCTGTATTATAGTAGAATCTTGGAGCTCTTCGTCTGATCGACTCTCTCTCCTTCACGTCTTCTGGCAAGATTCCGTGTAGGACGTAGTCGATAATGGGGAAACGCCAATCTCGAGGTTCGAACTCAGCCTGAGTTGTGTGCACCTCTTGGGCCTCTTCTTCCTTGCCATTTTCATCATAAAGTGGCACTAAGAGTTGGTGGGTTCTTACCGTAACAAATTGTTCTGTCCCGGGAGGCTGTGCCAGAGACACAGCTAAAGCTGCTAACGCATCTGCATAGGTGTTCTGCAGCCGCGGAACGTGCTCGATGAAGAACCCTTCAAACGATTCTGCTAGCTCCACCGCCATCTTGTGGTATGGTAGCAAATCCTGACTTCGGACTTCGTACTCCCCTTGCACTTGTTTGACGATTAGTTGAGAATCACCGAAGGCTTCGAGATACTCAACCCCCAGCTCTTTGGCGAAGTTGAGTCCTATAATTAGTGCGTTATACTCTGCCACGTTATTCGAGCACGGCTCAGTTAATGAGTAGGCTCGAGGCATGACATGTTTTCCTGGGGAAACTAAGACCACTCCAACTCCGGAGGAGACCTTAGAACATCCGGGAGTACCTGCGGCATTAGCTGCTCGCGAAGCGCCGTCGAAGTACAAACGCCACACTTGTTGGTGCGAAGTTGCGTTGACTTCGTGGGTTTCATCAGGTAAATCGTCATATATCTCGGCGGCGTCCGTAGTTGGATTAGCTGCTAAGAGATCACAGATGGCTTGCCCTTTCACTGACTTCTGTTGCTTGAAGTGCAGATCGTATTGGGACAAGAGTAAAGCCCACTTTGCTAATCGCCAGCTCATGGAAGCCGGTTGAGTCATGAATACTCGGACCGGGTTAACTTTGGAGATGACGTAGATGGTTTGTCCAACCAAATAATGCCGCATCTTCTGGATGGCGAACACTAAGGCTAGGCATTCCCTCTCAATCATGGGATATCGAGATTCTGCGCCTACCATGGTTCGGCTTAAGTAGTATACCGCCTGCTCGTGACCGTTATCGTCATCTTGTGCAAGCAATGCACTTAATGAGTGGCTCGTCGCCTTGACATAAATCAAGAACGGTTTGCCCGATTTCGGTGCGACGAGTACAGGAGGTTTCGAGAGATATTCTTTGATACTCTCGAACGCCTTTTGACAAGCTTCGTCCCACACGAATGACACGCCCTTCTTTGTGAGCCTGGAGAACGGTTGGCATTTCCCCGAAAGGTTTGAGATAAACCGACGGATATACGCCAATCGCCCTTGTAGTCCTCTGAGCTCCTTGAGGTTCCTCGGAGGTTGCAATTCATTGATCGCCTTCACTTTGTCCGGATCAATGTGAATACCTTTGGTGGTGACGACGAATCCCAAGAACTTTCCACTAGCCATTCCGAGGAAAGACTTGGTAGGGTTCATCTTCAACTGATGGGCCCGCATCAAGTCGAACATGGTCTTCAAGTCTTTGATGTGATCATTTTTATCACGACTTTTCACGACCAAATCGTCCACGTAGCATTCGACGGTCTTTCGGAGATGCTCTTGAAAGATCTTCGACATGGCTCGCTGATATGTAGCACCTGCATTCTTCAAGCCGAAGGGCATGACTGTGTAGCAGAATACGCCGAGAGGTGTTCGGAATGCGGTGTGCTTTTCATCATCTGGATGCATCTTTATCTGGTTGTAACCAGAGAAACCATCCATAAAGGACATCCTCTCAAACCCGCACGTGTTGTCGATGATAACATCCGTGATGGGGAGAGGAAAATCATCTTTTGGACAAGCTGCATTGAGATCCCTGAAGTCAATGCATATCCGGATCTTCCCGTTCTTCTTTAGGACCGGAACGATATTGGCAAGCCATTCGGGATGTTGTTCCTCTCGGATAAATCCTGAATCGACGAGCTTCTTGACTTCAGCTTCGATTGCTTCCATCATTTGCGGACGAAACCGTCGTTGTTGTTGTTTGACTGGTTTAACATCCGGCTTGATGTTAAGACGATGCACTGCTACGTTCGGGTCGAGACCTGGCATGTCTTCATAATTCCAGGCGAATACATCGATATACTCCCGGATAAGAGAAATCAACTCCTCCTTCTCTTCAGGTGAGAGGCTATCGCTGATGAATATTGGCTTCGGATTTTCTTCGCTGCCCATATTCACTTGAACGACTTGGTCTTCGGTAGGAGGCTCTCTTTGCTCGAACCGATCGCCGTACTGCATGCTTAAGTGATGAATCCACGGGTCTTCCCATGTCGGCATCTCATCATCTTCTTCTATTGTCGTTGGATCAACCGTGGTCATATTCGACATTAGCTTCTTAAACACCTCACCTAGACTAGTGTCGGAATCCCAACCCGAAGAGTCGGAAGAATATCCCTTCCTAGTTTTGTTAGCGATTTGATCAATGATTTGCCAGGCACACTCATCATCTGATGAGACATAGCCTAGACCTCTTTTGTGGCGATAATAATTATCGGGTTTTCCCTTTGGTACATAGGCCATCCGGGGTGGAACCCGTGGACCTCGACCAAAGAAAAGACCCTCTCCGATCTTGAAGTCATATCCGTGCCTTTCCATCATGTTGCGTGCCTTCGCATCGTATTTGGATAGATGACGGGTTGGCTTATCATCGTCGTCTTCCTCTTCCAAGAAGTGGTTGGGTATCGGAGATGCTCTTCCTTTGCCGTAGACGACTTCCTTTCCACCCCCAATCCCTGCGGGGATGATGAGTGTTGTTCCGCAAGGGTCGCGTACCTGCTTCTTCGTCAAACAAAATGATTGAAGAGGCATATATAAATCAGGGTTAGCATAGAGTTCGTTGGTGATATTATCAAGACCCGTCGAGTACTCTAAATCATCGTTTATTGATAGTTCTTCGGCAAGTTGCCAATTACAACTATCTTCCGATGATTCATCATTGTCAAGATTGATTACAACGGGTACAATGTCGTTTAAAACAAATCCGTCATCATAATCAAGCCCTGGTTCGGTATCAGCTTCATCTCCGCTGTCCGTTCCTTGGGCCGATGGTTCAGTATCGGATTCAGCGCCGTATAAAAGGGAATCGGTGAAATAATTCTCCAATCCCTTGAACGGTTGCTTATCCGCGACCACCGTCTTGACTTCATTATCTGTGCCTACATATTTAAGGCACTGATGTAGAGTTGACGGGACTATAAGGTTACCGTGGATCCAAGGCCGACCCAACAGCAAATTATAGGAAGTTTCCGCGTCAATCACATAGCATGTGACCTCCGACTTCAAATCCCCGATCTGGCACTTAATTCGGATCTTCCCCAAGGGCCTAGACCCGCTGGTGTTGAATCCATAAATTGTCGTGCCAGTGGACGCTAATTTGCTAGTCGGGATTCCGAGATGATGCATCAATCGGAATGGCATGATGCTCACAGCGGAACCCGGATCGACTTGGATCCGGTTGACAACGCTGGAGCCGATATGCCCGGTGAAGTACAACGGCCTATCATGATTGGAGTTCTTCGTCTGCATGTCTTCTTTGGTGAAGGAGATGCAGGGGAAGTGATGTGCCGCCAGATTGCAATGCTGAGCTGACGACTCCGGTTCTTCGGAAGATGGTTTGATCCGGGTCAAGAAAGCTTCGGAATCACTCAAGGCTTCTTGCAACGCCTTCCGTGTATCCTTCGACAATCGCAGCAACTCGTATAGAGTTATTCTGGCCGGGATGTTGGCCAATTGCGCCATAATGTCGAAATGGGGCTGAGAGCTTGCATTCCCCGGTTTGTCTCGTCCAATTGGATTATTGAATCGAGACGGCCTCGGGTTCTGAGCTTCTTGACGTACGGGCTCTTTTCCCTTATCCTTCTGTGGGATCCTTTCCGTCGCCACTGCAGATGTTGGGGGAATTGCTGAAATTCCCAACTCTGCGAGCGTCTTGGAAGGTGGGGTTTTGGTACCCAACTGCTCGGTAGCCTCCGGATACTTGAAATGATATTCGTTCCCGCTCCGAGTTGCAAAGGCTTCCTGCTCGCCTTCAGAAAGCGGGAAGGTTGGAATTCTGTCATCATCCACCCCCGGTATAGCGGAGGCCCCATAACAGGATTTGCCCTTCCTCTTTGATTTCTTCTTGCTCTTTGTGGAAGAGGTCCCGGCCCACTGTTCATCTGCGATCAAGTCTGGATGAACCCACAAGATTTCGCCATTTGGGGCTGTGTGTGGCACAAGCCCTTTCTGGCGCTGCTGGCGTGGATCGTCGTTCACTGTCTTCACCGCTGCTTTGATCACCGACTCGTGTTGGAACCAACTCGAGGGTACGGATCCAAAGCTAATGGACACGGTGTTTGCACCCACCTTCTTCTCCTTGGGCTGTTTCATGGTGATGACCCCAACATCGATCAGGGCCTGAATCTTATCCTTGAGAGCGTAGCACACCTTGGTAGGATGGTGCACTGCTCGGTGGAATGCGCAATATTTCGGATCGTTGACCCTCTTGGCATCTTCCTGATCCTGAATCGGTGGCAGCTTAATCTTGTTGTTCTCCACGAGGTATTTGAAAATACCCGGGATTTCATCCTCTTTGAATGAGTAAACCTTTGGGAACCTCGGCTCCCCAACCTTTTGCTTCTGGGGCTGTTGCTGCCACCTGGGTTGTTGAGGCGCCCTCTGTTGTTGCTGCTGCGGCTGCTGTGGCTGCTGCGGCTGTTGCGGTTGTGCTTGAACTTCAAAGACTTGATTTGCGACCACCGCATCCGCATGCGCCTTCCCTTTACCCTTGGGGGTAAAATTTGGTTGTGGGGCATTATTGGGTATTTGCCCCCTCTCTGCCTTCTTCCTCTTGAGGAATCGTTCAGCTCGCTCCCCACGCATCTTCAAATCCTTCCAGGTTTTAGATGGCGCCATTCCCATGGCTTCGAGGATGTCGAGCGTGAGGTTGTTGTGGCAAGTCTCAAGGATGAAATCCTCGCTGACCGGATCCCTGCAATTCATGGCTTTGTTGCGGAACCTCTTCACGAAGTTTTCAACCGTCTCGCCGTTCTTTTGCTTTTCATCGAACAGCGTACCGATTGAAACCTCGGTGTCATCATCAAAGAAGTTGGTTAAAAACATGTCCTCCATGTCATCCCAGCCATTGATACTTCCAGGCTTGAGACGGCGATACCAATCGAAGGCAGCTCCGCGAAGAGTGCCGACGAATGACCGCACCATGAGGGGCTCATTTCCGGAAATGATTCCTAAATGAGACTTAAAATAGATTAAATGCTGGGTAGGGGAACCCTTCCCATCAAACGGCGTAAAGTTAATTAAATTAAACTTTGCCGGATATGGGATCGATTCCCACTCCCTTGGATATGGGCAGGGTATACCGGATCTTTTTACCTCCTGGGCATTCATCAATGCATTGATCTTGCTCTCCAGGTCTTTCATCTTCCTATCCTCACTCGTCTCAGTCTTCGAGTGGCTTCTGGGAGAGGAGGCGTGGTCCTCTTTTGCATTTTCTTCTGCGGGACCACCCCCAGTGTTGGTGTTGACGGGAGGAATGTTGACATTATCCGCTTCCCGTTCATGCTCCTCTGGATTGCGCTGGCTCGGTTCTCCTTGGTGAACCGTCATCGCCGCGATCTGTTGATCGTGCATCTCCCTCATCCGCTGCATGGCCATCTCCATTTCAAATTTGAAGCTTTCCTTTTGCTTGGCTAGGGCTTCTTCAAGTATTTTCGACATTTGCTCGGCGCTGATCATGAGCGACTCATAAGATTGGCCCACACTCGAAGCCGTATCATCGGATGCGACGGCGGAGCAGGTATCAGAATCAGCATCGGATTCCTCCTCTTCTAGGGAAAGTCCCTTGTGTACTCTTGGGTAAGTGTTTCGTTTGATGGTTCCCGACCGTAACCATGTCATGCATCGGGATGCTTCGGCAAGCTGATCCACGTTGAGACGTGGTGTTGATCCCCCTCTGCCGGTCATGTTGACTGACACTTTTGAGTATTCATCCTCTCGGCGGAGCGGTTTCTTCTTGTGGAAACGCTTCGGCTTGGAGAGTCTCTCGAACACCGAGATTCTTGTTGGGGTCTGATCACAGCAACACTCGGATAACACTGCCTTGATAATGTTGGCACACGGGCAGTGGGACTCCTGCATGTATCTCTTTCGAGCTTTTTCCACACCCCCAGCCCTGTAGTACAGCTCATCAGCTTGATAGCTGGAGCAACCTACGGAGTGCTGGTGGATGTCCCTTGGTATAACACGCTCATCCTCAGACGAGTGTGTTTCCCTTTGGGAATGCAAAAATTGGTTAGACTTTTCAAGAGTGGCCCGTTCAACTTTACGCTTTTGGGAGCGTAGAAATTGAACGGGCTCTTTCAGTTCGGCTCGCAATTCAGTGCGGCCGGTAATAGGGGCTTTCCCTTTGTCAATATTCTTGGGGGGATTGATTCCACCCCCAGTCTGGATTTTAGTTTGGGGACCTTTCAATGGTCCCAGCCGTTCTTTGACGGGTATTCTGCCTCGGTTCTCCGGTAAGGGACCGAGGCGACTCGTCAAAGGAACCTGGGATCTTGAATGATCCCCTTTTTTACCTGGCCCTGTTGAAGGTGCCGGTACAGGAGAAGTAGGCTCTGATTTGGTTGAATTCTGGGCGATAATCTTGCCCTTCTTGGTTTGAGGTGTTGGGTTTGCCTTGGGCACCCACACCGATTTGCTCTTGGATGGCGTTTTGACCGCCGATTCTTGCTGCATCTCCTCTGCCTTCTTTAGGAGGAGCCGGGCATGTGCAAGCAGAGCACGGCGCTTCTTGATTCGCTCCTCGAGCGTGGAGCGGTTCCTCTTGACGCGGATCCACTCATTCGCTCCTGATTTGGAGGGGAAGTTGATTACCTGCCGCTGCTCTTGTCGCTGCCTCGACTTCAAGTCCTCTGCATAACGCACTCCATCTTTGGACTCCTTGGCCTTGGCAAGCTGTTGAGCGAGACGTTGACGACGCCTTTGGAGCGCTCTCTTTGATGGAGTTGGGGCAGCATCACCTATCGCCTTTGTGGCGGTTGGGTCTACGTTCTTGACCACACTGATCGACGCAAGGCCGTTGTGTGGTGCAAGTGTAGTGGCAGCGACGGCGGGGTCTTGAATTGAGGAGTTGGAGATCCCGTAAGCCCTTTTTGGAGATGAATTCCTCCTGCGCCGGTGCGGAGAGGCAGATCTGGAGGAGGAGGAGGAGAGGTACTCTTCGAACTTCTTCTGATCGAATTCGTATTCGATCTCTTCATTCACCCGGATCTTGAAGGCCGGTTGCGTCACTCCGATCTCGGCAGCGAGGTCGGCGGCTCCCACTGTGGTCGCCAGCTTGTTTCCGGTAAAAGTTGCTGTTTTCATTACTTGTTCTCTTTTTCGAGATCTGTTACAACTTCAGGCGTTACAACAGAGTTTAAATGAAAACAAAAAGATTTACAACTTAAACGAAAATAAACACGAGAGCCCGGTTTGGTACGGTCTCGCTTGCGTGGGTTGTTGGCCTGTGACGGGGACGTCGATGTCCGTGGACCGCCGACTCTTCAAGATCCTTGCCGATAAAATCCGGCAGAGTTTCGTCTATCCGCGTAGGATATAGAAACAGAACCTCGTCGATCCGCGCAAGATCTAGAGGTTATAAGCGTATATCTCGGCTAAAACGAGATAATAGCTCTTCTTAGTGTCACCGCAAAGGAGCAACACTAAGGATCAGAGAGGGGGGGTGAATGAACCTTGATGAAGAATTCCGACTCCTCACTCCGGCAGGGCTTCGCCGCTTTAGACTTTAGAATTTCAGATCTCGAGGATAATCCCAAGACCGGAAATTCTTCTCCAAGAGCTAAATCAGCACCAAAATCAAGAGCCCCTCACAATGGAGGCCTAGGGGGCTATTTATAGCCAAAAGGAAAGGGGGGGGGGCTGATATGGACACCCCTAAGAGGAGAGACACCCCCCTAGGGGTGTCTTGGCCAAGCCGAGGACACCCCCCATGGGGTGTCTCGAGCCAGCCGAGACAGTTTCGTGTGTCCCCGGTTCAGCCCGGGGCTGTGCCGTTGTCCCGCCGTTGACTCGCCGTTGACTTTTCGTCCGAACTCGGATTTGAGTGATTTCGGATGCGTTGGAATCGTGACGGCGAGCTCTGTAGGCCCCGATGGTTGGATTATCTGTGGGGTGATCGAGGCACAGCGGGCGTTGGTCCGATTGCGGTGATAGCGGGGTTTTCGGTCAACCCGTATCCTTGCGATTCTGACATTCTGTCGGTTCACGTAATCCGTCGGTTTGCTTCAGTCGCTCACCGGTGTCATTTGAATTCTTGTGAGCCGGGTGATGACGTTCGATCGCTGCTCGTTGACACCGAGCTATGTTCGGGGACCTATCGGCAATTTTCGATGCCTACAGATACCCCCTCCAAAGTGTTTCGGACTCGTTTCTTTTTATAGAAGAGCCCGGAATACTTTGGATATGATTGGTCCAGCCTTCAGTCGGCCTAAGGGACCTGTGGTTTGCTTCAACTCTCGGCTCCTTCGATCTTCGGTTTATCCGGTGCTTTGTCGAATAACCGAAGTTGTTCCGGCGCTGCGTTTATCGACTGGCCGTCGTCGGAGTCTCGAGTCTACAGCTGGTGGGTTGAGTTTGGCTCGTGTCATTGAGTTGACTTTCGAACTTGCCACCCCTGTCACATCGTGTTGACTTGGGGGTTGACTTTTTGTCGCAACGCATTGACTTTCGTCGCCACGTGTTGACTCTTGTCGCAACGCGCTGTCCGGCGTTGACCTAAGGTTACGCGTTGACCGGCGTCCGCCTTAGGGTTTCAGAACCGCTTAGGTTGACTTTCGTCGCTACGTGTTGACTTTCGTCGCCACGTGTTGACTTTTGTCGCAACGCGCTGTCCGGCGTTGACCTAGG
>BQKN01064796.1:9284-30634 GCA_022839385.1 Asparagus kiusianus
AACACTTACTTGAGAAACCCTAGAGACGCTCTAGTATCGATCTCGACAACCATCAAAGAACGGCATTAAATCTCAGAGGCGAACTCCGCAACGGGATCGTCGATGGATTTGGAACCTTTTTTTTTTTAGGGTTTGGAACGAAAAATAGAGCGCGAGTAAATATCTTGGGAGCTCGGGACCTTAACGGGTTTCATTCGGGTCGGGTATAGTAACTTGTCTGAAATCCAAAAGGACTTGATGTGCTGGATCAATTCTGATTTGGACTTTTGGATATTTATTATGGAAATTGTATATTTTAGGAAAGGCATAAGAGAGTAGCAAGATTGGTAAATTGATGTATTAAGGAAAGATGAGTGGGAGAGAACTTTCCGGAAATGAAATATATTGTTTTATGGAATTATATGATTATTTGTTTAAAACATTTCATTGAACTCCTGAGATTGAGCTTATACGTTAAATGTCAGTGTTCACATTGAGCTTTATATGTGCAGTTACTCAACAAAGTATCAAATAGTATCCAACTATTTTTTTATCTCAATTGTTTGTCAAGTGCTTACAAAACAAAACAATCTTAAACCTATGCCAACAACATACTTAATCAGTATATTTTTTGCTATATTTTTATGCAAATCACTGGAGATGAAATAAATATGGAACCATTGTTAATGAAAAAACTCATCTCATAAAGTATCAAGCAGATCCGACATCAGGGATGCATTAAAGAATATCAGCTTTTGATTCTTGGATATCAAAATTCGAGCTAATTTAAAGATGAGCAACAAATAGCTAGACACAAATTAAACAGTTGCGGATTTATATTAAGAGCTAACAAAATGGAAATTTCCTTTTGATCTTTCTCATTTTACAATTTGCCCCATTGGTTTTAAAATATTTGCACCCTAACCCTTATTTACATAATCAATTATAAACTCACTTGAATGTAGGCCATTTAAGTAAATCATAAGTTTGAAAACACACTTTTTTTTTGTTTGTTCATGTATGCATTACAAGTAAAATATGATACGACGAAGCTGATAAAGTATATCGAGTTGCATTTACATTAGGTACTATAGTTGTACAATATTATATTTTTAATTTTGGTTAAATAGATACTTCTCTTTTGCTCCCAATAAATATTTTCTGCGTCTTGCGAAAAATATACGGTGATTATTTATTTAGAAAATTTTAATGAGAAAATATAAGTTTCTATAGTATTTATTTATTTTTTTTGACTCGTACAATAAGATAGTAAAGATAAGATAATATATAATGAATATTTGCTCCATGGATTCCCTTGATTTTCTCGGACAAGGATATTGCTTTCCAAGGAAAACGGGTTCCCAGCCGAAAACCTCACAGAGGTTCCATGTGCTATCAGACTTACAGTTAAGCTCTTGCTTCCCTCTCTTTCCAATGCTTAAACCCCATAATTAGAGAGAGAGGGAGAGGGAGCCAAAAAAGAAAAGAAAAAAAGTCTTGAGATTATTACAAGCCAAAAAAAAGGTAATTAATGCATCGATATGAACCCAACTCATCTCTCTTCAACTTTCCTTTTTTGTTCTCTTCAAAAAACCCCAAACCCCTCTCTCTTTCTCAACAAAGCTCAATCTTTCTCAAGATCTGCTGCTCTCTTCCTCCTCTCTCTCTCTCAAAAAAAAAAAAGCTAGGGTTTTTAGGGAAAATGCGGGCGCTTTGATCGAGGATGGAGGCCAATGGTGAGCTGGATCGGCTCACCGGCCAGTGATCGGACTGCGATTCTTGATTCCTTCGTGATTTGTGAAGATGGCGCTTGCTCGTTTGTTGATCTCGCTGTGTTTCCTCGCCTTGGATTCTTGCTGCTTGGGTAAAATTCTCGAGCTTAATTATACTGAAATTTTGTTGTTACTATTTGAGGAAAATTTTGGGCTTTGATGCTATTTTTGTGGAATGTACTTAATTTGTGGAGAAGCGGCATGTGAAGAATATGGAAATTAGTTGAGTTACCTAAATTTGGGTGTTCTGGAGTATCAGAAAAACTATTCAAAATTGCTGCTTTGAATGTGAGATATTGCTGTTTCGATTGAGACTGTAGGGTTTAGGATAATGGAGGGGTTATTTTTTTTTTTTTGCTTTTTTTTGTTTTGTTTTGTTTTTTGTTTTTTTTTTTTGAATTTTAATTTGGGGCTTGTGATACTGTATCTGCAATGAGATTCTGGAAGTCATACGCTTTATCAAGTGGAAAGGTAGTGTATTTGTGGCTTGCTCATGCATGCATAGTTCACTGTTGATTAGTGTTGTTTTCATCAAAGATACTAGTAGACAATACTATATCTAATAAAATCATGCACGATTTGTTTAGGTTTTCAATATAGTACCAAGATAGAAATATGTTAGAGTATGGTGCTAGAAGTCCCATAACCATAGCGCAGAAAAGAATATCCATGAGTAGTGAATGGCCCTTAGTGTAAATTGAAGGAAGAAAGACTCGCAAGGTGATTTATCCCAGTTATGTAGAGTTTCATTGTATTTCCCAATCAGGAATATTTTCTTTAATTTAAAAAAAACCACAAACGCCCTCTCTCTTATTCTCAAACTCTACCTTTCTCTGAACCTAATGCTGTCTTCTATCCCCCTTCCCCAACAAAAAACAAAAAACAAAAAAAAAAGTGAACGATGGAGACCAATGGTAAGCTGAACCAGCTCACTCGTCAGCAAATTGATTAGACCATGGTTCTTATTTCCTGCGTGATTTCTGAAAATGGCGCTTGCTCGTCTCTCTTCCCTTATGCTACCTTCTGCTGTCGTAGTGCCACACAAAGTTATGCACTACTATAATTAGTTTACTTTTCTTGGATGAATTCATGTATGTGCCTGATGTCTATGATGTATCTGGATAAGTACAGTGCTGTACTTTCATGAATATCTGATTTATAGATTGGAAAGGAAAACAAAGATCTTTACTCGATATTTTGACAGGAAAGATTAAAGAAAGATCATGGATTAATGTTTCTATTGTGCTGCATACAACTTTATTACCTTATTTTTGAAATTTGAGATGATAAGCAGGAAATCTAACAGATGTAATGCTTGTTTGATATCTGAATTGGAGTTTCATGGTTTCCACTGTGTGCCTGTGGCCAAAGTTAACTGTGAGCTATATACCTAGCCCGCAGGGATGAGATTTGGTACCAAACAAATTCTTGCAAAAGCAACAGTACGAAGCACTTTAATGTTGTGAAGATCGTTGATGTCTTGGAGTTAATTGTTCTAAAATAATCATGCAGGAGTCAGTGATAGGAATTAGTTAAATTACAAAATCGCGAATGTTGCTGTTCATTTTTGTTGGTTGCCAAAAAGAAAAGAGGAAAGTTCATAAAGTCGACTCCATTTTTAAATTCTTTTGATATATGTATCAGCTAATGCTTCTCACCCCATTCTTTTTCTCTTTACTAAACATTGTTATAAAAACATAGTCCATTATGCAGTTGGTCACGCAACACAACACAAATCATTATGTGATGCATAAATGGACCATGCTAAACTATGCAGGAATAAATACATGTCTCTGTGTGTGGGTGGGTGTATGTATATGTTAGAGTTGATATTAGCTGGCACCAAATTTGGCAAAATGAGCTACCAAGAGATAGGAATGGTGAGACCTGCACCTTTCCGTACGTGCATACACCCAAACAAACCATAGAAAATTGAGTACGAGATGACAACTCATTTTGCTAAATTAAAGAGATGGATAGGTGGTGAGGGGACCACCCAGGGTGGTGGTAGCTCATTTGACAAAATGAGTCGTAACCAAAAAAATAACTTCTACATGATGCCGATTGCTTGTTAATTACCCACACCAATCTTTGTCATTCACACTTCATCCTCTAATCACATTCAAACGTCAGAATCAAAATCATCATTCTATTCCAGCATTTTCCATTCCATTCCTTCATTTTATTCTCACTTGACTCGATTCCCATGTGCCAAACTAGGTCTAGGAGACAACTTCAAGAAATATGTTTGTTGGTAGCAGCAATGGCAAAAGAACCTTGAGAATCATGTTGCAATTAAAGTAGTATAGTTTATTTGTTTAATTTCTCATGCTTTTCATTTTCTATTTTTCTAAAAATAATTATTTTTTTCAAAATTTAATTGTTTGAATTCTAAATCGGGTCGCTGGAGTGGCAAACTAGGTCACATTCTACCGTTGATCCATGGACAGCTGAACCTGGTTTGTGGTCTGCGTTCCCGACAACAATGTTCTTTATTATATTATAAAATGCATGTAGACAAGAGCCCGTGCATTTTTAGAGCTTTTTTTGACATTCTTTTGTTCTATTTATTTTCTATTTATAGCATAGAAAATATAATACTGTTACATATCTCCAATATGTGGGGCCGAAACAAACTTCTCTAAGTTTCCAAACATATTAGCCACTGTTGTAGTCCCCCTCTAGATTGAGTGTATATGTATGTCAATCATGCCCAACTTGGTTAATAAAGAAATTTAGGAAAATCTTTAGAACTCAAAAGAATTGCAATCAATTTTATGAACACATGTAAGGAGTTCTTGCTTTGACTGCCTCATGAACAAAGTCTTATCTGTTTGCTTCTCCCATGAAAGTAAGGAATGTCAGCAACTGATACGACAGAGTAATTGTCACTGTATTAGTATGGGGCTAGTATATTGTACTCAAGTTATGTCATTAATATTACTACTTAACACCTTGCAAGCAGCATGCGTCGTGGCACTATACCATGGTTGCATGGAACCCGGCTCATTGATACTTGATTTCAATAATGGTAAAAAAAACCTTGAGAATCACCTTGCAATTAAGGTGTTCATAGTTTATTTGTTTAATTTCTCACGTTTTTTGTTGCTTATTCTTTTGAAAAAGAGCTACTATTGCTCAAGATTTTAACTGGTGAAAATTCTATTATCGGTTCGGCTGAGTTGGTGAATTGGGTCATGTTCCATTGCTAATCCCGGACAATTGAACCTGGGTCGTGGTTCGCAATAACATCCCACATTCCTGAATTCTATGTTCTATACTTCTACTCTGATACGATGTAACTATAGAAAAAAAGTGACTTGTTCCCATAATGGACCGCATCTCATGGACGATCCGTAGTATTCATCTTGTTCAACATATTCAAGTTAACACTAGAAAAGAAATCAAAGTTTTAAAACTTCCTGTTTTTGCCTTTTAATAAAGAGATCATTTGACATGTAACTGAAAAATTATACAGTCTTCTTGATCTTTCATTCTTAGACTATTTTGGATGTGTAGAGCGAGGTGAACCGTATGAATTGTCCAAACATGACTCATTTGGGAACTCTCACAATGCTTATTTTGAGAACTACTCTGTATCTGACAATCTCCCATACATGAAAATTGTGTAAGCGAAGACTCCATGGTGAGAACATTAATGAGAACTCCATAAAGGGCCTCTCATGGATGATCTCTGACATACATTTGTGTGTATACATACATGCACACATATGTAAAATTAAGTATGAGGTGGCAGCTCATTTTACATGCATAAATGCATACATATAAAATATGAAGTATCTAGAGATGAACTAATGGCAAAGGCTACCCTACTAGTCACATAGCAGCTGATGGATGTCATCACACCTAACTTTTGGTAGCTCATTTTATTAAAAGAAGTACCAATGATACCCAATATCCCCTTATATATACATATATACACATATATGCATAATTACATACATATACCTCTATATATGTATATGTATCGAGTTAGTAAACAGAAATGTATCAAAATAGTAAGTTAAGAAGTACAAGCTGAGAAGAACATGTTAAGACTTTTCAGCTAGGAGAGGTTGCTACCCATCCACTTCAATCTTACTTCTCCTTCTATCAAATCCGGTCAAATCAAGGGGTTTATCTTTTGTGTTTGTACTTCATAGAGCATCTCACTATTTTAAAAAACCTCCGCCTAGTCCGTTTAGGCGTTCGCCTAGGCCTAGGCGGTACCTAGGCCGCCTAACTAGCGCCTAGCGCCTAGACGGTATTTAGACTGCCCATCTAGATTTTACGAGGGTTTAGGGGAGCATTACCTGCTTACGTGGATTGCACCTTGTAAGTCTTAGTTGTGATTTTATGTGTTGTAGCCTATACGTCCTCCAAACTCTATTAACCTCTAAATATGAACACCTCCACTACCTCCTCCGACCTTCAACAAAACCTCATCGACCACCATTTAAATGAAAAAAGAAATCCGCCTAGACACCAGTCCGGCATTTAAGTTTTCTGTAACATTGACATTCACTATCAATTATTGTAATTAAAAATAAAAAAAAAACATCTTAGGCTCTAGCATTGTTAATTATTATTTTGACTATTTAGTATCTAAGTATGCATGATTTATTGTGGAACTAAAATTGCTATATTTTTTTAAAATTTATATGAATTTAATACATATTGTAATTTGAGTTGAGATGAACTTATAATTTGAGTTGAGAAGTATAAACATACAAAGAGCTATTGTAATTGGTAAACCAAGCAATTTAGTTAATAGTGTTGGTATTTTAGTATTTATGCATCTTTGATTGAGTATATATATATATATATATATATATATATATATATATATATATATATTCAAGTATCACAATTAAAAAATAAAAAAGAAAAAAAACGCCCAGGAACCGCTTCGGCGCCCGCCTAGGCGACTAACCGCTGGGCGCCTAACCGCTGGGCGCCAAGTCCGACGCCTAGAAGCACCCAACGTTTAATGTAACATTTGAGCATCTAGATACTAGTTGATATGTTTTAAATGTAGAAACTGCTCGTAAATCTTGCTTTAAAAGGATAAATGCCCCAATGTCATGCACCACACTAAGATGGTGGTTATTGCATTTCCATAGACAATAAATGCTTGACGTATTTCCATAAACTATGCTTAAATCTCAATTTGAGCTCAATTTTATTCTCTTGTCTTAACTGGCGGTGATGCCACCTGCAAACATGAGTTTTACATTGTTGTAGATGAGTGCATAAACAATTTGTCATCATCACTTGAAATCAGTTTCTAAGCTTGAGCACTTGCTTAACGCAGCTGCAACAACTCCAGCACTGGGTCCATCCAATCCACCTAAAATTCGGATGATGAGACGGTGGGCACCGACACCATCCCCTTCGGCTTCACCTAGATATCATGGTATTAGATATACATACAATGCAAGATTGCCCTTTAAACATTTATTAATTAACTTTTTTGCAGGACGGTTTGTGAACCCTCCTTCAACTAAGCTTAACCCAGGAGAACCTCCTGCAGTTTCCCCCATCTCATTCACCCCACCGCAAGATAAAGGTATTTGTTTAATTGATTTCCTAGATTGTTCACATTATCTGAATATCTTGTATGATTTTTCTGGGATCATGATGCACATTATACACAAACTTTTCTAATTAATGTTCCGCAGGTTGTGGTGAAATGGCCTGTTCTGGCCCCCTCACACAAACTCCGATTGGTTCACCTTGTGGATGTGTGTTCCCTATGAAAGTTGTTATTGATGTAGGAGTAATTTCATATGTATTGCTTCAGCTTGTTCAAGAGCTAGAAGTTGAGGTTGCAGCTGGGACATTTCTGAAGCAAAGTCAAGTGAAGATCATAAGTGTCCTGACCAGTCCTCGTGATCAAGGAAAGGCAGAAGTAACCTTGTATTTAGTTCCGCTAGGAGAGAGGTTTGATAAGATGACTGCCTTATTGATTTATGAGAGGTTTTGGCAGAAGAAAGTGCCGGTGAACAAATCATTATTTCACGAGTATGAAGTGATTAATGTTCATTACCCAGGTACTATGACAATTTTGCCTTATGTAGCCTGTCATCAACTATTGGTTCTGTTGTTTTATTCTATGCATATATCTTTGACAGGACTTCCTTCACCTCCACCATCCTCATTTGGGCGATCAGCATCTGGGCCTAGTGAACCTGGAAGCTACCAATATCCTTTTACAGCAAATGTACCCACTGACAAGACTCAGAAGATGAATAATAGAATCATTGCTGTAGTTGCACTTTCCTCATTAATCCTTTTGCTTCTATGCCTTGGATTTGTTATTTTTGTCTTGAAAGCGGTCAAACTTGGAAAACCAGCTACTACCCTTGGCCCCGCTAGCTCATCTATTGCTAGAAGACCAGGTAAGCTAATTACTGCACAGTTTTTTTCTTTTTTTTTTGTGTGTGTGCACTATTTGAAGTCATGCTCGTCTAATCTTAGATGAGTTGACTAAATATGATTTGATAATTGGTACTTTTCAACCATGTATGTAGTGCTAATCTCACGCTAATAAATGTATCTGCTAAGTAACAAAAAGGATTCTATATGGAAATGTAAATAGGGCGGCACTCAGAACTGAGAATAATGAACTGCTGATTCATTAAGCAATTTAGTTTTAGTTTTTCAGGAAAGGATCAACATGCATGGTGCTTCTTTCGCCCTGTTTGAGGGGAGTTGTTTTTTTTTTGGGGGGGGGGCCGGGCCCGCCGGGCGGGGAGGAGTTGAAACTTTAAATGTGTCCATGTTCAAGAGATGCCACATGCATCAGATTTTCAATTGCTTCGAAATCAAATGACATTTTATACCTCACATCAGTGTTGTCAATGCGCAGGCGCAAAGCATCTTCATGCGCAAGGCGCAACGTGATGCGCGCGCCCGAGTGATGCGAGGCGCACACCGCACATAATTTTTCAATATATGTAATCAAGCGCGAAAGAACATGTTTTTAGAATTTACATGAAAAATATCATGATAAATAATATATTACTACAAAATTACCATATAATGCCTTAATTTCTAATGCTAACACCCAACATAGTAGCAAAATTCATAAATTTTTAAATCAAATGTTAAATCAAGATTAATATCCAAGCAAAGGATTAGTAATTGTCCTCAATTGAAGGCTATTAAAAAGGCCTAATGGATTTATTTTGCTTTTTGGGATATGGAATATCAAGTATAAAGACTCGATTGAAATGTTAACAAATAAAACTATATGAGTATATGTACTATATGCACCCTACACAAAGTAAGGATGTACGCGAGGCGCAAAAGGCGTTGCTGCATCAGATGTGGGGCGCTTCGACACCGCCCCACATCGTAAGGCGCATGAGGCGCAATGAGGCACGCGCCTTTGAAAACACTGCCTCACATAAATTATGCTTTGTGGAATACTCAGATTGGATACGGTAACATGTTTATGTCCTGGTCAGGTATCGTTTGACATCCTGAGTCAAGTCCGTATTGGTTGGGAAATGTAACCCTACCAGACAAATAACCCAACCCAATCCATTTGCACCCTTTATAATATATATTTGTATTGTAGTATTGTATCTTATGAAAAAAATATATGTTATGAAAAACTATTATAGACGTAACTAAGTATAGAAAATGACTAAAAAAGAATGACCCATTTTGAGCAATACATGTCTTTCACGGTCAACATTCTCTAGTACTGACCAGGCTGATACATCTATAGTTCTCGAAAATGGAAGACAAATGAGTCTGAAAAGATATCAGTTGGAGTTAGTTTTGCTTACCTTAATATGTGCGAATATGCATTCTGGACATGTTATTTAGGTAATAAAGCATATGATCAAGGTTAAACTTTGGAGCTTCAGTCAGTTTCTGGATAATCACTTTCAGCACTAATTTCATCTTTTTTACTTCTCCAACTTCTTATTTATTACCATATTTGTTTGCTGAATTGGCTAATTTAGGAAGTACCACACCTCTCTGCAGCCTATTAACTTACATTTCATCATCTACACCTTAGATATTTTTACAAGCATATCAGTATTACAAAGTGATATCGTAAGTCATGTGATGCAGGAATCAGATCTCTACTACCCAGTAGTTTAGCAAGCTCAAGATCTGCATCCTTTCTTTCCACCATGGCTACTTGTCCACAATCACTGAGGACTTTCTCACTGTCCGAGCTTGAGAAGGCCACAGATGAGTTCGACATCAAACGAAAGCTAGGCGAAGGTGGCTCTGGCTGTGTCTACCATGGGATAATGGAAGATGGAAGTGATGTTGCTGTCAAGTTGCTTAAAAGGGTAAACCAGGACAGAGATCGTGAAGGTGAGTTTATTTCAGAAGTTGAAATGCTTAGCCGACTGCATCACCGTAATCTTGTAAAGTTGATTGGTATATGCATTGAGGGACGCAAGCGTTGCCTGGTTTATGAGCTTGTTCGCAATGGGAGTGTTGAGTCCCATCTTCATGGTATGTATCTCTATACACTTTTCCCTTTTCAGATAGTTCTCTCTATGGCATTCCTGATAATTTAATTTACATAATTCAGCACATTTCTGTATTGCTTGTTGACTTAAAGGATTACCTCTCACATAATTATTTTCTTCTTCCTTTAAGTTTGGTAGTTCTATATGTAAGGCAGATGTTACTCATTTTATTGTCATGTTATTCAGGAAGTTGACTATCTCTGATTGAATTGAGTGTTCACAAATTATTTCATAGGTTTATGTATGATTCTAGGTGGCATCCCTGTTATGTGGAGAACTTTGATAATCATGAGTTCTCACTTCTCACTGATGATCAAACAAATGACAATTCAGTGACCAGTTATCTACATTATTCTGTTATTTACATAATATATCCATTATTAAATATGTTTGGACTTTGCTTTGTCTGAATCTATTGTTGTAAATATGGTTGTTGTCCTTTGTTTGTGACATCTTTCTCATGTCTGTTTTCTTCAGATATCTTGGTGTCTATTGAACTAACCAGTTTCCAATTCTGATCCCACGAAATGGGCAATTTTCCCTTTATTCTTCAAGTACGCTACCCAAAATACTAAGATGGTACATATATGTAATATATTCAGGTGCTGATAAAGGAAAGGGACCTCTAGATTGGGATGCACGCATGAAGATTGCCCTTGGTGCAGCAAGAGCCCTGGCATACCTACATGAGGATTCCAATCCCCGTGTCATACACCGTGATTTTAAAGCCAGTAATGTGTTGTTGGAGGAAGATTACACCCCAAAGGTTTCAGATTTTGGGTTGGCAAGAGAAGCATCAGAAGGAAGTAATCATGTTTCTACTAGGGTTATGGGAACTTTTGGGTAAGTTACTTCTGACCATAACATAATTATTTCCTTTTGTAGCTATTATATGTAATATCTGATAAAAATACAGTTGTCAAGCTCACTATATATGACTGGAGAAAACAAATTTTGAAAGAAAAAGAAGTCAAATATAACAAAATCTGTCTAACAAATTAGAATACGGAGTAGATATTGTATTTGACAAAGGGAAAATTAGTGGAGACCATAAGATTTACCTCATTTGTCGCGTAAAATCTGCAGCAACCTCATTAAGTTTTTTTGTCAATTGTTTTAGCCTTTTAGGAGACAAAGATGGGAGCAGATCCAATCCTTGAGCTCTCTTTATTATAACTCTCTTTATAGAGATTTAAAAGGGAGATACATTGGCTTCAGTATTAGAATCTGATCCTACCATATCCACAAAAAGGCTCCATGCTATGCAGTGAGATTTTTTTTATTAGTACTCTGAAATATATTGAATAGGAAACTTAGGGAGGGAGGATGTCAGACAACGCATGCTCTGATTAGACCATAAATCTTTTGTCGAGAATAAAGGTTAATGATTATGATATGAATATATAAACTCCCAAAATCTACAATGTAACCGTTGTCAATATGCATATGTCATGAATTAAACAGTCATAAAAATAATTTTGGGAACAAGTGCAGCATTCATGTCTGCCTGAGCATGAAGTTTACAAGATATGCAACAAATACCACATCCACAAAACTGCGAAAAGTTTGATCGTGCGAAATGCTCGTTTGCCTAGGTTATACTGAAGATTCCTCTGAAAAAATGTCACATTCTAAAAAGTGCAAATGATATCTTTCTAGATTCATCGATAAAGAAACTCCAAAATTCATGAGCCTTCATTATTGCTGATCCTGATTACTTCTTTGTGATTTTTCACAGATATGTCGCTCCTGAGTATGCAATGACAGGGCACCTCCTCATCAAGAGCGATGTCTACAGCTACGGAGTCGTGCTTCTAGAACTTCTATCAGGTCAAAAACCCGTGATGTCAAACCTCGAGGGTCCAGAAAACCTCGTTGTGTGGGCTCGTCCTCTTTTAGGAACCAAAGAAGGCCTCGATCAACTCCTCGATCCCTACTTAAAAGAGAATTATGACTTTGAAAACCTCTCTAAAGTAGCAGCAGTAGCTTCAATGTGTGTTCATAGCGAGCCATCACAGAGGCCATTCATGGGTGAAGTAGTACAAGCATTGAAGCTTATTTGTAGCAATAAGGAAGAGATTGGCTGTGAAGATTCTAACAGTCAAAAGGATTCTTCTTTTGGTCAAGATTTTGGCCCTGAGAGCAGTTGGGGTGGAGCTTCACCTTCGTTGGTTTATGGTTCTTTTCTCAATATGGAATACAGTTCAGATTCAATGGAAGAGATAAAGAGGGCTCATTCAGTGGATTCATTGGTTAGGTTCACTCAGTCGGGGCCTCTGAGAGCGAAGAGGAAGAAGAAGAGGGAGCTTTGTAAGTTAAGAGGGAGTGTTAGTGAACATGGACATCCTTATGGATAGTTAGGGTTTGTATGGGGAGAAAAACTGTCATCTTTAACCCCTATAATATTTTCCTTTAGTTCAAATGTACAGTGATAACATTTTTTTTCCGTTTTTGGGGTTGGTTGTCGTGGTGGTGGTTGGGGGGGGGGGGGGGGGGGGGGGGTGATTAGAGGGCCCTTGGCTGTTAATTTTGATAATGGCATAATGGTGATACATCTCTCATGCATCAGATATGTAACTTGGACTGGACTCGTTGTTAAGCTTGACAGTTGCTTTTCTTGTTGGAGCAACAGCCTCTCAATTATTCTGCCAAAATTGTGGGATTTACTTCACTTCCTATTCTTTTCCCCCATTTTGCCTCCATCCTTTTCTTGTGATGTTCTTCACTATTTCAGGGTCTTGGGGATTACGAATGAAAATACATATAATATCCTTTTACAAAGATTCAGAATGCTACGTGTATGCGTCATGCTTATGTTCTACTGTATGGCTTGTTATGGGAGGTAGCATTTTAGTTGCCGTTGAAATTTGCAATCTCTTCTAAAGACATTCACTATTCAGAGCTAGAATGCTGCCCATCTTTGATCTAGCCCACAACATTTTGTGCACGAGCAGCCTACGCATCAAGTTGGGCATACAATTAACATATCTGGTTCTAAGGTAAGGCTAAGCAGAACGTACACCCATCTCAAGCACCAACAATTGCATTAGGTACAGCAAACGCTGTTGGTAGAGAAATTGCAGCATAAGCTATAATCACAGCTGCAGTTTAAGCACCCCTTCTAAACATTACCAATATATTATTGCATGGTGAGCCACTGCACACAGATCGACAGACATATTGTCTTGCAAATAGCATTTTCTCATTTCAGCAACAAACTTTAAAACTAAACATCCAAAACCCAACCTAGGCGCAAGTTTAGTCTTAGGTATCAAAATCTGGCAAAATAGAAGCATCCCAAACAACTACTACAAAAGGTAAAAACAGAACCACAGCAAATCTATGCTCTATCACAATCTAGTAACCACCCTTAAGATCATTGACCACATCATAAGGAATGGGAGTAACAGTCTCCAGAGTGGCTCCCTCCACCATGAAACCAGGCTTGGGCCCCTCCGGCTGCCTCTTGGTGCTGATGGTCTCGCCGCGAGCCTTGGCCTCGGCCTTCAGCTTGTCGTTCTTGATCTTCCTCAGACGGAAGTCCTCGGTGCACCTTGATGGCTGCACGTGCTCCACACGCACATGGATACGTTTCCTGATGATTCTGTTGCCCACCTGAAGTGTGGAGTGACAAGAATTACAAAGAATTACATAACATCATCTAGCAACCAAAACCATCTTCCCTGTTTTAAAATAGCAAGTGATAAATGCTATAAAATCAAAATGGCTCATACTGTTCCCATTCATTACTCGGTTAATAATTGGAGGACAATTAGCAATATACCCTGCTAGACTACTCTTGGCAAATGTGAACAAGTGCTACACTAGACAATGGATGTAACATAAAAAATCCACAGGCAACATAAATAAATTGCAAAAAACACAGGCTGCAATTGGTGCAGACTATATATATTAAAAATCTTACTAGGATACACATGCCCAATCAGAGTTTTCAGGTTTTAGCATATGAATAAAATCGATATTTTACAAGATGAACAACATAACATCAGTCTCAAACTATTGCTCAATAGGGACAATCTAAGTAGTGAAAATAGAAACTATCACAGCCTACACAGAGTGCAAGGCTCATGACGGTATAAAGATTACAGCTTTTTAGGTTAGAGACTAAGTTCAATTAAAAACAATACTTGGGACAAAATCCAAGCAATAATCACAACAACAAGATGAGATTATGCACTCTTAATTACATAAAACTTCAAAATGAGAAATATGTTGACCAAAAGGTTCAACCTATCACTGGTTTTCATTATTCACCCATAGATAACTAAATGAGCCAAAATGTCCATGGAGTCTTTTCTTGCAGCACCCATGAGCCAGTTTATAAAGTCATATATCAAACCCTATTTCTATCTTCAAAAAGATCTAGTTATCTGCCCATATCCTTAATGCTCATTATAGATCAAGTTATAGCTTATTCCCATCACTTTTATTTTATCATTTTTAAAGTTAAATTATAAATATTATCCTATAATCAATATTTCACACGAACATGACAAACCATTTATATCCCCCCAAAGAAAACAAATTGTGAGAATTTCTCTCGTTTAATGCACGATTTCAGCACAAACTATTACCTTTTCACTAAGCACATTACATTTAATCGCAAACACTAACAAAATTACCGCTCATACGACAACATTTCACCGAAATAGAACAGTAAACACTGGAAAATCCCACAAAAAAAAAATTCAAACTTTACGATTGAGAGGTCCAGATCTCAAATTTACCTGCTTGTTGATCTCGACTCCGATGGCGCGCTTGGTCACATTCCAGACTTTCCCAGTTCGCCCGTGGTAGAACTTGTGAGGCATCCCCTTGTGGACGGCGCCGTTAACTTTAACGTCGACGTAGTCGCCGATCTTGTACGTGCGAAGGTACGTCGTCAACGGGATGTAGCCCTTCTTTCTGAAGGCGCGTGCGAAGAGGTCGCGAGTTCGAGATCGGAGACCGTGGCCCGCCGGCATTTTGATCGATTAGGGTTAGGGTTCGGGAGATGTTGGAGGTGGGCAGTCTAGGGTTAGGGTTGGGAGAGGGAGTGGAGGTTTATTTATATGAAGGGATTTGGTGGCGGGGTGGGGAAATGACAAGTTTGCCCATCCGTGGAGTGGCCGAGGCGTCTATTGTTCGGCTCTGAGTTCTTCATTCAAAAACAAACTGAAGGCCCAGTAAGGCCTTTAAATCAAAGCCCATAGCGCAAATATATGAGAGGGAGAGAGCTTTGTACAGTATTCCGTGTATTGAGACTTCCGAAAATTAGCAACAGTTTCCAAAACTCCCTTCTAATTCCGAAGCCCATATATAAAAGAGTTTTGCTACATGAACCCAAAATATGAGATCAATAGGGGGGTCAAGTGAGGTGTCCCTCTCCTATTGGATAATGAGTTGGTTATCATTAATGATGGCCAACTCATTATCCAATAAGAGAGGGACACCTTACTTGTCCACCCTATTGGTCCCATATTTTGGGTCATTGAGGAATTTTTCTATATAAAAAGCCGAGAGCGGAACCGAGGTTGATCTTATCTTAATTGAGTTCTCTTAGCTACCTAATTCACTTAAGAAAAATGCTTAGCATCTATATTCTCCACATGAAAATGCAGTGAAGGTTTCAATCATATAAACTACATAATATATAAATATCTTTCTGTTTAACTATATAATAGTCTTTTTCTTATTTGGGAATGTAAGAGCACGTTGCTTAATCATTAATCTTGACTCTGGATATATTGCTTTATAACCTCCGACCATCACCATAATAACTTTTTAAGCGTCAATGTACTCGAAGGGATTTTATATGCAATCTAGAATAAAATCTCAAGGGATACAGTTAAAGCTGAATCAAAACAGTTCAAATTTTGGTTCAAAAAAGAACGCTCACTCTACAATGACATGCTAGAGTTAAAAGTTATATTTTCAGATTTTCAGTGTCGCAAGAAAGATTTCATGAAGATGGCAAATCAAACTCGAAGAGTGCAATTTCTTTAGCAATCATAGTATTCTTGAAGCCTTTTAGTAAAAACACATGTACAAAGTAACTAGATTGTGAACGTGCGTGTGCCAGCCAGCTGGCATCTCAAATCACGTGTGTGCGTGAAACCAAACCCAAGCAGCGGCCAGCGGGTATTCTTCACCGGCCCAACATCGCTTCCTATAAATACACATGTTTACCTAGGGTTTTGTGTTGTGGGTGAAAAATTACAGTGGGAACAACGGTTTTGGAGAAAAAGTCTGCAGTGGGAAAAATCGCAAAAAGGCAGAGTTTTTTTTTTCTCTTTTTCGTTTCTTTTGGCGGCTGAGCAGAGGGAATTGCTGCTGTTTATTGAGAGAAAAAGAGAGAGATTTTGAGGAGAGAAAAAGAGGGGTTTACAAAAGAGAGGTTAATTTCTTTTAGGTAAAAAATTAGATCTTTTTCTTAGAGACGAGCTTGTGGATTGTACAAGTCGTCGGTGTTCTTCTCATAGTGGAATCTCCCCTCACCCCTCCCGTGGACGTAGACAAGTTTGTCGAACCACGTAAATCTCGTGTATTTATTGTTTTTCTGAGTGTTGGCTATTGCTTGTAGGTTCCCTCAATATTCGGTCTTAGAGCTGATAAGAGGAATAGTGTATATTTCACTTTGATGAAATATATCACTTTCGATTCTTGTTTCCTTTGAGAAATAAGAATTTCACTATCTATTCTCGTTTCCTTTGAGAAACAAGAATACAGAGGTTGACTTGTGCTTTTGGGACAATAAAAGCCAGGGCTTTCTCTCAGGTGATATCGCTTCCGCGACGGTGGGCGTGACTCTGCGCTCAACAATTGCTATCAGAGCTGTTATTCAGATTGGGAGTGGTGTAGCTTCTAATTTGAGGTGGTGCTCGGTAATTTCTTGAGAGAATCGGATTCATTAATACAAGCGGAGAATGACGTCAACAAGTAAAACAGTTAAAGTGGGAAAATACGAGATTGAAAAATTCAATGGGAAGAATGATTTTTCCTATTGGAGGATGCAGATGAAGAACACGTTGATTTTGCAGAAATTGCACAAAGCTTTGGCAGGAAAAGAGAAGAAGCACAAGGATATGTCTGATGAGGATTGGGAGGAGCTGGATCTGGAAGCACGGGCGTCGATTATCCTTTGCCTTGAAAGGGATGTAGCTTTCTTGGTAGATGGAAAGGAAACGGCTACGGGCGTGTGGTCGAAGTTAGAAAGCACCTTCATGACGAAGAGTCTAACGAACCGGATCTATTTGAAATCCAAATTGTATACTTGCAAGATGGAGGAGGGCTCATCAATCCGGGAATACATCAACAAGTTTGATAGGATCATATCAGACTTGAAGGACATAGAGGTGACAGTTGAAGACGAGGATCAGGCGCTTCTACTACTTCTATCTCTGCCGAAGTCTTATGAGAACCTAGTGTAAACGCTGATGCTTGTGAGAGACAATTTGACGATGGATGAGACTAGAATGGCACTTCTAGCGGATGACCTTCGAAAGATTGCAATCAGTGATATGACTACTGGTGGTAACAAAGAACAAGCGCAGGGATTGTTTGCTAGAGGAAGGAGCAATGAGCGAGGAAAAGGCAAAGGGGGAAAGTCTAGATCGAAATCGAGACCTCTTGCGGGAAGGGCATGTTTCAAATGCGGTGAGCTAGGGCATTTCAAGGTTGACTATCCTAACAAGAGAGTAGGTGGGAAAAAGAACAACAACAAGACTGAGAGGAGAGAAGGCAAGGAAGAAGTGAGCCACGCTTCAGAGGAAGGGAGCGATAAAGAATGCTATGTTGTTACGGGTGGAGAAGATACCTCCGGTAAGTGGATACTTGATTCAGGTTGCTCTTACCACATGTGTCCAAATAGGAAGTGGTTTACTACCTATAGGAGCATTGATGGTGGAACCGTATTGATGGGGAATAACTATGCTTGTAAAACGGTTGGGCTCGGTGATATAAAAATCAAGATGCATGATAGAGTGGTCAGAACCCTAACGGACGTGCGACACGTTTCTGACTTGCGGAAGAATCTTATCTCAGTGGGTGCATTGGACTCCGGTGGCTGCAAGATTGTTACAGAGAACAGAGTGAAGAAGGTTGTTCGAGGTTCCCTAACAGTGATGAAGGGTGTTCGTCACGGTAATCTATATACTCTCTCGGGTACGATAGTGACAGGAGATGCAGCGGTTGGAACTGAAGGAAGTGGTAGAGACCCATGTGAGCACACACGGTTATGGCATAGGCGGCTTGGGCACATGTCAGAGAAGGGTCTAGTTCTGCTTGGTAAGGAGGGTTTGCTGAAGAATCTGAAGAAACCTTGCATGGATTTTTATGAGGATTGTGTGTATGGAAAAGCGCACAGGGTCCAATTCTTGAAAAGCAATCACAAGAGCAGAGGTATTCTAGATTATATGCACACGGATGTTTGGGGTCCGGCTCAGACAACTTCCAAGGGTGGTTCCAGGTATTTTGTCTCGTTCATAGACGATTATTCTAGGTATGCTTGGATTTATTTTCTTAAGCATAAGAATGAGGTATTCGATACATTCAAGAAGTGGAAAGCAATGGTTAAGAACAGGACGGGCAAGAAATTGAAGACACCAAGATCTGACAACGGTACAGAGTATACAGATGGTGCTTTCAAGAAGTTCTATGATCAGGAGGGTATTGTTCGACACTGGACAGTCAGGTCAACACCACAGCAGAACGGGGTCACGGAGAGACTGAACCGAACATTGCGGGAGAAGGCAATGAGTATGCGATCTTATGCTGGATTGGGCAACGAATGGTGGGCAGAAGCGGTGGCTACAGCATGTTACATTGTGAACCGTTCTCCACATTCGACATTGGATAGTGATACACCCTATAGGGTGTGGTTAGGGGAACATGCGGATTATGAAAGACTCAGAATTTTCGGATGTACCGCCTATTATCACGTCAACGAGGGAAAGCTTGACGCGAGGGCTAAGAAGGCAATATTCTTGGGGTATGCAAAGGGTGTAAAAGGCTACCGCCTTTGGTGTACAGAAGATTCAAAGTTCGTGATCAGCAGGGATGTTACCTTTGATGAAAGATCCATGATTGCTAGGGCGTCCAAGGATGATGGTGTTGGGACTGTTGGGACTTTAAAGTCCCAGGTTATTGAGATAGAACCTAAAGACCAACCAGGTTCTAGTCATGTTCAAGTGGGAAATCAGGTAGATGATGAGCTTGAGCAGGAGGAGGTTCAGCAGGAGAATACACAGGCACTACAACAGCAGCAGCTCAAGGATACTTTGGCTTCCACTAGGCCAAAGCGAGCATACAAGCAGGTACAGAAGCTGGGGGCTGATCAACCCCTGAAGCACTATGGGCAGGTTAATTTGGTGGAATACGCACTCTTGGTGGAGGAAGATGAGTCGGTCTCCTTCAAGGAAGCTATTCGGGACAAAGATAGTGAGAGTTGGTTGGCTACGATGGAGGAGGAGATGGAATATCTTCGTAAGAACCAAACATGGGAGGTTGTCTCATTGCCCGTAGAAAGAAAAGCTATTGGTTGTAAGTGGGTGTATAAGAAAAAAGAAGATCCTTCAGAGCTCGGTGGTACAAGGTACAAGGCGAGGCTAGTGGCTAAAGGGTTTGCACAAAGAGAGGGTGTGGATTACAATGAGATATTTTCTCCGGTGGTAAAACACACTTCTATTCGGGTGCTATTGAGTATTGTTGCTCATAGTGATCTTGAGCTGGAACAACTCGATGTTAAAACGGCCTTCTTGCACGGAGACTTGGATAAAGAGATCTACATGCATCAACCTGAGGGTTACAAGGTTGAGGATAAGGAGCATCATGTATGTCGCTTGAGGAAATCACTCTATGGACTGAAGCAATCTCCTCGGCAGTGGTACAAGCGATTTGACTCCTTCATGCTGAAGCATGGTTTTTCCCGAAGTGATTATAATTGATGTGTTTACATTCGGAAGCTTCGTGAATGTGATTATATCTATCTCCTTTTGTATGTGGATGACATGCTTATTGCTTCTAAGAGCAGGGTGGAGATAGATAGGCTGAAATCTCAACTTGGTAAAGAGTTTGAGATGAAGGACATGGGTGCTGCAAGAAAAATACTGGGTATGGAGATTAGGAGAGAGCGGGCGAATCGACGATTGTTCTCAAGTCAAAATGACTACATAGAGCAGGTGATCGCGAGGTTCGGGATGCAAAGTGCTAAGTCGGTGGCGACTCCATTGGCTCCACACTTCAGGCTTTCAGGTAAACAATCTCCCACTATGACGGAAGATAAGGCACACATGGAGCGTCTTCCTTATGCTAGTGCAGTTGGCAGTTTGATGTACGCCATGGTGTGTACATGCCCAGATATTTCACAAGCGGTTAGTGTGGTCAGCAGGTTCATGGCGAATCCGGAAAAGGCGCACTGAGAAGCGGTGAAATGGGTCCTGAGGTACTTGAAAGGTACCGCGGATACGGGTCTGTGTTTTGGTAGAGATACATGTCAGATTGACGGGTTTGTTGACTCTGATTATGCGGGTGATCTAGATAGGCGGTGATCTACTACTGGTTATGTATTCAGGATACATGGAGCTCCAGTTAGTTGGCGATCGATGTTACAGGCTACAGTGGTACTTTTTACTACAGAGGCCGAGTACATGGCCATGGCGAAGGGAGTGAAGGAAGCATTGTGGTTGTGGGGTCTTCTAGACGATTTGGGGATTGAGCAGGAGAACGTGAACTTGTGGTGCGACAGTCAAAGTGCAATTCACTTGGCGAAGAATCAAGTTCATCATGCTCGTACCAAGCATATCGATGTCAGGTATCATTTCGTGCGGGATGTCATAGAGGAAGGTGATATTTCTCTCATGAAGGTGCACACGAATGAGAATCCCGCAGATATGTTAACCAAGGTGGTCACAGGTAGCAAGTTTAAGCATTACTTGGACTTGCTTCATATCAGCCCGTGTTGATTTGCCCAAGAGGGCATGGCCCTTCGGGGCGGTGATGGGGTTATTTTCGCTAAAAGTTGGGTTTGCTGTGGAATTCATTATATCTTCGTTCGATTACAACAAATTCAAAGAAATAGTCTTTTTATAAGACTTCT
>BQKN01064796.1:35634-47914 GCA_022839385.1 Asparagus kiusianus
ACTTCTTTTACACAACAAATAGAAAATTACAACTCTTGAGAAAATAACACAGAAGTCGTTTATCGAATCCTGTTTTTGTGGGACTTTGCCTGTGCCGGGAGCGCTTTAGCTCGTGGACCACCGAATCACAGATCGTGAAGGGGTTTACTGATTCTCCCTTCGTTTATCGAAGTGAGAATTTGAAATGAAGATCTTATCAAAGTAAGATAGTCATTCTTCTTAAGATCAAGTCAAAGCTCGAACTCAAGGAAATCCAAGAATAATTGTATCTGCTCTCTCTCTGCTCTGGATTGCTCAGTAATGTGCCCTGTGATCAGTCCGGATGTTTTCTGATCAACCCCCCTTAAAAAATCGATCTCGGGGAGTATTTATAACCCCTGGGCGAAAACTGCTTCCGAGACAGTGTTTGTTGTCTCGGCGGTCGAGACAGCAAAGACTGTCTCGGGTTCCGAGATAGTAAACACTGTCTCGGGTTCCGAGACAGTAAATACTATCTCGGAAATCCTCAATTGCCTGATAGTTTCTTGTAACTACCTTCTCACGTTTTAAAACTCTGTTATTTTGGCAGTTATCAATGTGATTCTCACCCACGACGTTTCCCACGTTCCTGAACAGTTGGTGGCCACGTGTCGGCGGTTTTCAAAGCAGTTTTGACTCTCTGAGAGCTGTCTCGCGTGTGAGATAGTAAATGCTGTCTCACACGGCCAGACAGTAAAGACTGTCTCGCGTGGGCGAGACAGTAAAAGTCTGTCTCGCACGGTGAGACAGAAAAGACTGTCTCGTACGGCGAGATAGTAAAGACTGTCTCGCGTGCGAGACAGTAAAGATTGTCTCGCGTGCGAGACAGTCCATACTTGTGTTCTTTTTTTGACTTTTTGGCTGACTTCCTTTTGAGCTGTGTTTGGATATCTTTCAGCATTTTTTGACGCCTACAGATACCCCCTCCAAAGTATTCCAGACTCATTTTTTTATAGAGGAGTTCTGAGATACTTTGGATAAGATAGGTCTTACTTACGATCCCTTCAATGCTTGGTTGAGTAGATCGTATAGAGGAACCCGTAGATGGCTTCAACTCTTGACCTCTTTGTCTCTCAATCTATTCAGTGCTTTGTAGAATAGTTAAGATTCTTCCGTCATCGCGTTTATCGCTTGACCGTTGTTGAGATCTTGAATTGAAACTGGAATTTGTACTTGTGAATTCAGCTTTTGTCATCAAATTGATACCGCATTGTTAATCACTGTATCAGTCTTCATAGGAATACAGTTTATACTCATGTATTTCTTGGAGTTTGCGGGAAATAGTTTAACCTCGTATACCTATTGGGAGGTAGCCAGGTTATTCTTAAGAATATTTTAAGTGATATTCTCCAGAAACTTCTTGTTGAGGATAGGGAAACAGTTTAGACTCGTGTACCTATTGGAGTAATATGGTCTCTCTTTTTTTTGTTGGTAGAGATAAACCCAATGATGGAGAGAAAGAATTTTATATTCTATCTCCTGGTCTCTTTTTTTATTGGTAGAGATGAACCCGATGATGGAGAGAAAGAATTTTATATTCTATCTCCTGGACTTTTTTTTGTTGGTAGAGATGAACCCGGAATCGGAGAGGAAGAATTTTATATTCTATCTCCTGGTGGAAAGAAAACTCAAAGTGGGATCTCTACTTAGAGAATCTGGATTGGTTTGAATAATCCTAATTGTCATAAGATTTGATTATCCAATTCAAAAGTGGACCTTTCGTTTGCAAAATGAATCGAAAAGAGATTTTGTTGTGGTCCTAACTGTAGTAAGGTTTGACCAAATGAGAATTTGAGACGATCCTAACTGTTTAAAGGTTTGATCGTTTAATTTATGGACCTCTCGTTCATGGAACGAATCGAGAGGGGATTTTGGCTTTGGTCCTAACTGTTTAAAGGTTTGACCGAATGGGATTTGATACGATCTTAACTGTTTAAAGGTTTGATCACTCAATTTGTGGATCTCTCGTTCATTGAAGGAATCGAGAGGGGATTTTGGCTTTGGTCCTAACTGTTTAAAGGTTTGACCGAATGGGATTTGATACGACCCTAACTGTTTAAAGGTTTGATCGCTCAATTTGTGGACCTCTCGTTCATTGAAGGAATCGAGAGGGGATTTTGGCTTTGGTCCTAACTGTTTAAAGGTTTGACCGAATGGGATTTGATACGATCCTAACTGTTTAAAGGTTTGATCGCTCAATTTGTGGACCTCTCGTTCATTGAAGGAATCGAGAGGGGATTTTGGCCTTGGTCCTAACTGTTTAAAGGTTTGACCGAATGGGGGTTGCCAATTATCATGAATTAAAATTTTAGGTGTCAGAGCTCAACAGTAGGAGTGTTGAAGGCTTAGACACAACAGGAGTTTAGGTAGATTTAACCACGAAGTATTTTGTTGGACCCATCGTCAGTTGATTTGATCGGTGAGGGATTTTATGGTGGAGGACTGCGAATCATCAAGCACTCCGCAATTAGACCGTAGGAGTTTCGTGAGGAAAGACTGACCTAATGAGGTCATTGAATCTCATCCCAACGATAAAGTGCTTGGAAAGTCACAGTAGAAATTGGCAAAATTGATCTCGACGATTGAGACCAACTAAGCAGCAGATGAAAGAAAATTGAATGGGACATGCTTCATTCTTAAATGATTTCAGAGTTTTGTGAGGGAAGATTGACTTGATGAAGTCATTAAATCTCATCTCAATGAACGAATACTCTAAATATCACAGTGAGAGGGTTTTAATCATTTTTGACATGATCAAATAGCCACAATGGAAGGTTCTTAATCATTTTTTGTCATGATTAAGGGTGAATTATTCAAATGATTGGTTTTTTACCTTGAACAATCGATTAGTTTCGGGTTATCCTTAAGAATGCCATATATAGCATTCTCCAGAAACTTCCCGTTAAATAGGTTACCCTGAATATACTAGGGATAGTACTTTTTTAGGAACTTTTTATGAGCAACGTTGTTGTTCTTGATATAGAATCGGGTCTTGGTTCCTGTCTTCGTATCCAGTCATGATAACCTCATATCCACCCCCAGCTTTCAGGTGAACCTGAGTCTAATCACATTTGGAAGCAAATTTTTAACCTCTTATATCGGTCGGAGGTTTGGGAAACAGTTTATACTCGTATACCTTTTGGAGTTACATGGAGAAGCAGGTTATACTCGTATACTCTTTGGAGTTACATGGAGAAGCAGTTTATACTCGTATACTCTTCGGAGTTAGGGGAAACAGTTTATACTCGTATACCCAATGGAGTAAGATGGAGAAGCAGTTTATACTCGTGTGTCCGATGGAGTAAGGGGGGACAGTTTATACTCGTGTATCCAATGGAGTAAGATGGAGAAGCAGTTTATACTCGTGCGTCCGATGGAGTAAGGGGGAACAGTTTATACTCGTGTATCCAACAGAGTAAGATGGAGAAGTAGTTTATACTCGTGCGTCCGATGGAGTAAGGGGGAACAGTTTATACTCGTGTATCCAATGGAGTATCATGCGTCCTCATTTGGCTTGTTTTGCCGTTATGACGCTGGAGTCAATTAAAGTTTGGATTTTGTTTTTTAGTCCAAAGCAAATCTTGGTGGGATGAAGAACCCTTCTGTGGTATGCACAGTAGTTTGGATCCGTAGTCTTTTTAGCGCCCTCCTGATCTTTAATAGGTGCCAGCTCGATTTTTTCATTGGTGAGAAGGTATTTCAAGATGGTTGGAGCTTCATCATCTTCAAAAGAATACTCCTTTTGGAACTTCGGATCGAGAGTTGCATTCACAGCGGTTATAGATATCGCCAGTTGATTTCTCTCAACTTTCTTTCTTTTAAGAAAGCGTTCAGCTTGTTCGCCACGTAGTTTTAATTCTCTCCAAGTGATCGAAGGCACGACCCCCAGGGCTTCCAGGACATCGATGGAAAGATTGTTATGGCATGTCTGCAAGATGAACTCCTCTGTGACAGGATCTCTGCAATTCATTGCCTTGTTACGGAAGCGTTTGATAAAATTATCAACCGACTCTCCGTATTTTTGTTTCTCATCCAGAAGGGTTCCAATTGACACTTCGGTGTCATCATCGAAGAAATTGCTGAGGAACAAACTTTTTATGTCATTCCAGCAATTGATGCTCCCTGGCTTGAGACGTCGATACCAATCGAAGGCTACCCCACGAAGGGTGCCAACGAATGACCGGACCATTAAAGCCTCGTTTCTAAAGATCATGCCCAAATGAGACTTAAAATAAATCAAGTGCTGGATAGGCGAGCTCTTCCCATCAAATGGTGTGAAGTTAATCATATTGAATTTTGTCGGGTATGGAATTGAATCCCATTCTTTTGGATAGGGACATGGAATACCCGTCTTTTTCACTTCTTGAGACATCATCAAAGCGTTGACTTTGTTTTCAAGCTCTTTCATTTTCCCGTCATCGTATATGTCTTCATTCGAAGGATGTTGAGGAGAATGAGTTGGATTACCCCCTGTAAGAGGTGCCATTGAACCAACCCTAATATCATTGTTGGGAGGATCCATTAAACCACCCACAGCGTTATTACTATTGGGAGGTGTATCAGCCATAATGACTTCATCCACTTCTGGATCACTATCATCTATAACATTTTGAGCGCGGCGGCTGGATTCAGCTCGTTGACTGGACTCAGGAAGTTGAGGCCGTTGAGCTAGCAATTCTCTCATTTGTTGAATTGTCAACTCCATCTCTGTCTTCATCTCAGCTCTAATTTCTTCACGTTGTTTAGCTAGAGCTTCTTAAAGTATTTGAGCAAACTGATCAGAGGTGATTGTGAATACTTCTCTGGTTTGTCCTGTACTAGCATTGTATCATTAGAAGTGATTGCAGAACAAGTGTCCGAGAGTTCATCCTCCGAAAACATTTCTTCATGCATCCTCTTATACTCCTTACGTCTGATGGCTCCTAACTGGAGTCGAGACATCCGTTGAGCAATTCTTGAATTAACTTTTCCTATCGGAGAAAAATCGGGATTTGATTTACTTGAATTGTGCCTAGATTTTCCTTTGTCAACCATGTTGATGGTGACTTCAGGGAATTTATCCTCTTGGACGCCTGATCTTCTCTTGCAGAAATGTCTCGGTTTGGACTTTGATATTTTAGTGAAAAGTTTCGGGAACACTGAGGCTCTTTGCGGGATGATTTCTCGTTTGAAACAATCACTTTCTGATAGTACTGTTCTAATGAGTCGCGCACATGAACAACGAGAGCTCATTTCTCGGGCAATCCTCTTTTGAGTTTTGTTCACACCCCCAGCTTGATAGTACGATTCATCGGTATGATTGCCGGAAAATCCTTTCGTCTGTTGGTATGAACCCCCATGTATAACGATGTCTTTTGACAAACATATCTTCTTCTGAGGATATAAAACCTTGTTGGCATTCTCAGGACAATTTATTATTGTCTTTAAGCGATCCAAGGCTATGTCGGGAGTCACACGTTTAGAACCACCCCCTTGTGGGTATGGAATCTTAACGGACTCTGAATGCTGATTTTGCACAACTTCAGACTTTGGAATCCAAACTTTGCAGAGTTTTGGTGGTTCTTTGGCCACCGTTTCCTTCTTCCTTTCTCGCCTTTGTTGTACGAGAGCGCGGGCATGAGCAGCGTTTGCACGACGTTTTTGTATACGTTCTTTGAGGGTCGAACGAGCCCTTTTGACGAGAGTCCATTCTTCCATCGTTAGTTTAACAGAGACATGAGTAATTGTTTGTTGAGACAACTGAATCACTCGATGTCTCCTCGACTCTAAGTTCGCGTGATAATGAACTCCGTCGGTTTGTTCCAATGCCTTAGCCATTTGGCGAGCATGGCGTTGACGTTGTCTCTGACGAGCTCTTTTCGTCAGTGCAGGCGGGCTTTGATTCAATGACTCTTTAATTTGGGGAAGATTCATTATGAGCAGAGATGTTGTGAATAGAATTCTCAGTAACAATTAGGTGAGAGTCTTCATCTGTAGCGTTCGATGGCGTCGAAAACTTGAAAACCTTCTTAGAAGATGAAATCTTCCTGCATTTATGAGGCGAGGAAGACTTTGAGGATGTGGATGACAGATATTTCTCAAACTTCGCTTGGTCGAATTCATATTCAACCGTTGATTCAATCAGGATCTTGATCATCGGCTGCGACACGATGGTCTCGGTAGCGAGACCGTTGGCTCCCACTGTGGTCGCCAGTTTGTTTTCGCCAAAAGTTGGGTTTACTGTGGAATTCATTATATCTTCGTTCGATTACAACAAATTCAAAGAAATAGTCTTTTTATAAGACTTTTTTTACACAACAAATAGAAAATTACAACTCTTGAGAAAATAATACAGAAGTCGTTTATCGAATCCTGTTTTTGTGGGACTTTGCCTATGCCGGGAGCGCTTTAGCTCTGGACCACCGAATCACAGATCGTGAAGGGGGTTTACTGATTCTCCCTTCGTTTATCGAAGTGAGAATTTGAAACGAAGATCTTATCAAAGTAAGATAATCGTTCTTCTTAAGATCAAGTCAAAGCTCGAACTCAAGGAAATCCAAGAACAATTGTATCTGTTCTCTCTCTGCTCTGGATTGCTCAGTAATGTGCCCTGTGATCAGTCCGGATGTTTTCTGATCAACCCCCCTTAAAAAATCGACCTCGGGGAGTATTTATAACCCCTGGGCGAAAACTGCTTCCGAGACAGTGTTTGTTGTCTCGGCGGCCGAGACAGCAAAGACTGTCTCGGGTTCTGAGACAGTAAACACTGTCTCGGGTTCCGAGACAGTAAATGTTGTCTCAAAAATCCTCAACTGCCTAACAGTTTCTTGTAACTACCTTCCCACATTTTAAAACTCCGTTATTTTGGCACTTATCAACGTGATTCTCGCCCACGACGTTTCCCACGTTCCTGAACAGTTGGTGGCCACGTGTCGGCGGTTTTCAAAACAGTTTTGACCCTCTGAGAGCTGTCTCGCGTGCGAGATAGTAAATGCTGTCTCGCACGGCGAGACAGTAAATGCAGTCTCGCACGGCGAGACAGTAAAGACTGTCTCGCGTAGGCGAGACAATAAAAGACTGTCTCGCACGGCGAGACAGTAAAGACTGTCTCGCGTGCGAGACAGTCCATACTTGTGTTCTTTTTTTGACTTTTTGGATGACTTCATTTTAAGCTGTGTTTGGATATCTTTCAGCATTTTTGACACCTACAGGGGTGAGGTGGAGACTATATGGAGAACAATTGCAGAACTACGGTTAGCTTGATCCCGGTGGAGGGTACGTAGGCAGCCGCGGTAAAGTGGCGCAGCTGGTTTGGCCGATTTTTGGTGTTTCAGATCTATCTCTAGTGATGTTTGCGGTGTTCTTCTGGTGTTCGTCCAAAATTTGAGGTTTATCAAATGATGTACGAGGTGGAGAATTATGAACGTGCGTATGCCAGCCAGCTAGCATCTCAAATCACGTGTGTGCGTGAAACCAAACCCAAGCAGCGGCCAGCGGGTATTCTTCACCGGCCCAACATCGCTTCCTATAAATACACGTGTTTACCTAGGGTTTTGTGTTGTGGGTGAAAAATTACAGTGGGAACAGCGGTTTTGGAGAAAAAGTCTGCAGTGGGAAAAATCGCAAAAAGGCAGAGTTTTTTTTTTCTCTTTTTCGTTTCTTTTGGCGGCTGAGCAGAGGGAATTGCTGTTGTTTATTGAGAGAAAAAGAGAGAGATTTTGAGGAGAGAAAAAGAGGGGTTTACAAAAGAGAGGTTAATTTCTTTTGGGTAAAAAATTAGATCTTTTTCTTAGAGACGAGCTTGTGGATTGTACAAGTCGTCGGTGTTCTTCTTATAGTGGAATCTCCCCTCACCCCTCCCGTGGACGTAGGCAAGTTTGCCGAACCACGTAAATCTCGTGTATTTATTGTTTTTCTGAGTGTTGGCTATTGCTTGTAGGTTCCCTCAATATTCGGTCTTAGAGCTGATGAGAGGAAGAGTGTATATTTCACTTTGATGAAATATATCACTTTCGATTCTTGCTTCCTTTGAGAAATGAGAATTTCACTATCTATTCTCGTTTCCTTTGAGAAACAAGAATACAGAGGTTGACTTGTGCTTTTGGGACAACAAAAGACAGGGCTTTCTCTCAGGTGATATCGCTTGCGCGGCGGTGGGCGTGACTCTGCGCCCAACATAGATTATATGTAATCAAGCAATAACTTGAACAGAGAACCAACATGTTATTGACAAAAATCAAAATATGATTCATGTAATTCCATATGTTTTACTTATACAAATTACATCTGTGATTCATTGCTATCTTCCAAGCTAATTAACATATAATCAATCTTCCAATATTTCACAACAACCAGCGACTCTGTTGATTCCTTCTCATCCCATTTCTCTTTGTATTGTTGAGAATTTTCAAGCTCTGTCTCAAAATATCAATTTCTCTTTCTCTCCTCTTCTCTTCCTTCTCCATTAATGAGATGCGAGATCTCAGCATTTCAATGGTCTCTTCTTTTGCCATCACCTCCATCTGAAGCCTATCGATAAGATCTTCATTTGCTCCTAAGATAAATCTGCCTCCTGCAAGGAAAAAAAAATACAATTATTTACTTATACTTTTCCCTCATTAATTGTTGGTCACACCCCTAACTTCTTATATCAAAAATGGGTTAATTGCACGTAGACCCTACGGCGTCGCGCTTTGAAATTTATCACCCCTATAGTTGGATGTTGACTGATAGACCCCTTAGGTGAAGTTTTATTGACTATTTTATCCTGGGTGAAATTTTAGCAGATATTATCAATGGATGAAATTAGCGAGCCAGTCTAAAGGTAAAAGAGTTTAAGAAAAAATTTATCATGCCAAGACTAAACAACATGAACAATAAGTTCCAAATAGCAATACTACTGAAGGTTCATATACAAAAAAAATTTGTTTGGACAAAACCGGACCAAGATTAATTTAGTTTTTCTAAGGGCAAATTTGGCATTTAAACGCGTTTTGTTTTGGATCACACCTCCCACTGATCTAAAACGAAACCAGTTTTGTTTCAAACAGGGCTATGATTAGCCCTGACACATTTTCAGAGTGGTTCCCGCACATCCTTAGTATAATAGTTAGAGGACGATGGTATCACATCAACCCGAGTTCAAATCCCACTTGGTCAACTAAAAGTGTTTTCAACCTGCGATGACATGTTAGAATATAAAAATATAACGCTTAGCCATCACCACTTTAGAGTTTCAGTCTAATAGTTAGAAGGACTTTAAGATAACTCATATGATTTGGTAATTTAGTAAAAGAAATCATGACCTTTTTTTCTCTTATAGAAGAAGAGTTTATGATGTTTAAGCCTGTGGTATTTTTTTTAAAGTGCCTAACGAAATCAGTGAAAGTGTTACTTACAAGCCATAGGTATTAATTAGACAAATGTTTATTGATGTACTGTCGTTATATATATTACATATTTACCTTTGGAAAAACAACAAAGTTAACCCAGGATAGAGGACGGGGAAAAAATAATCAAAGGAAATGAAGTAGATGTTGATTGATTTGTCTTTATTGTCTCTAATAAAGGCAGTGAAAAGCATATAAATAGTTCACACATATTGCTTCCATGTGAGTTATACACAGAAGAGCGTTGCTACGGGGACCCAAAATATGGGACCAAGGGGTGGGACTAGTGATGTGTTCCTCCCCTATTGGATAATAAGTTGGCAATGAGTTGGCATCACCAACTCATTATCCAATAGGGGAGGGACACATCACTAGTCCCACCTCTTGGTCCCATATTTTGGGTCCTTAAAGCATTAATCTACACAGAAACACCCCACACTTAGGAAACAATCTCTAAAGAGACTGCAACATTTAAAGCTGTAACAAAGTGTTGCTGGCTGTCAAATAAATGAATGCTTTTAATTAACTAGGCATTGAAATTAGAAAAATTCCTCAAGGACCCAAAATATAGGACCAATCGGTGGGATAAGTGAGGTGTCCTGCTCCTATTGGATAACGAGTTGACCATCATTAATGATGACCAACTCGTTATCCAATAGGAAGAAGACACCCAATTGTTCCCCTTATTAGTCCCATATTTTGGGTCCCTATAGCAAAGCTCTTGAAATTACTCCTAAAGAAATCTAAAGTTAAGACTGTTGATCACTGATTTAATATATGTAAATGACAAATACCAGGAGGTTCCTAATAAAATTTGTGTCCCCTAGAGTCCAAGTTAGTGATTGTATTATTTTTAAGGTTCAGTTTGGAAACTTAAACAGTAAGAATGTTGCATTTAGTCTAATGCTTAAGGAGCATAATATATAATTTTCTACTTAAGCAACTCTTATTATATAAAATCCCCGTGTCAAAAAAATTAAGAGTGCCACCTTCTATGACAAACCCAAAGGCAAGAATTGAATATACAGCGAGTTTTAAAATTAATTGGAAAAATGTGTTGGAAAAAAAAAAACGCTCCCTCAGCGGGCCTGGAACTTGATTCTCATGTACGCCAAAGACGCAATAAAAAAATTAGAAAAATATGTTGAAAAACAGAAAGAAAGAAAATTTTTTATAAAAAAAAAACATGATTAGCTAGGATTCATTCTAAACACAACAAGAGCGCTGTAACTAAGCTCTCCACAAATTGCTACCAATTAAACTACCAAAAATTAACTCAAAATACACAAATAAATAAATAAATAAACGCTTAATTACCTTGTTTAGTCCTAAGAATCAAATCGTCAAGCTCGTTCTTAATAGTAAGATACAAGCTCTTCCACTTCTCAACCTGAACCTCTCTCCGCTTCTGCTCCTCCTTCATGTGCTCCACCAAGCACTCGGTCCCGAGCCAATGCTGCCATTCTTCGCCCTCAGCGTCCCTGCTCATGACCATCAGCTCTCCTTCCAAGCTCCTCATCCTCTCCTCGTCGTCCTCGATCTTCCTCCTCAGCCTCTCGACCTCGCTGGCGTTCTTCCTCCTCTCCTCCTCCTGTTGGAGGTTGAGGCCTGCGATTTGCTCTTCCAGGGTCCGGATTTGGGCCGTGAGCTGGGCTGGGGTCTCACAGCGGTCGGTGCGGCGTTTGCTTACGAAAATGCCCATCTTTGTTTTTTTTTTTTACCCCGATCTCTAGCTCATCTCAAGCTCTGGATATATAAATATATTTGCTGGAGGACTTCTCAGCGGAGTGGGCCCATCGCTGGCGTGGTGGGCCAGGAAAAGAAGGGGAAAAGCAGGGTGTGCTGATCCCAATGTTCGTTATTTCGGTCGGGTTTTTAACGGATCGGGTCCGCTTGATACTTCTTCCAATTAATCGATTCTTATTGCGTTAACTATTACATGCCAAATAGAGATATTCGTCCCTGCGGGGATTGTTTGACTGTATTTTTTTCCCCCTTTTCTAGATGTTAAATTTTTCTTCAACTTGAGGAGATTCTTATTGACAGGCTCCCGCAGAAATCGACTGTTTATGTTTATGTACTCCTATAAAGCTTCGGGACATTCCGTAGTGACAAGCACGGATGCGCAACCGCCTGATAAAGAAAAGACAAGGATTAATCGTACGTGCAGGGTTCGGCAAGATGCCTACGTGCATGCACAACCGGCGAGATTGACAATCCACTACTATTGATCAAGAACGAAGACGGAGAAGATTAGAAACTCTAATCTCTCTCCCTTGCGTACGGCCGGAGCCAAAACAAACATCAATTTCACTTGACGGTATTATCAACAAAATGATATGCACTGAATATTATTTGTCCATCGGAACAGAGGTAGATGTCTCTTAATTTGAGCCGCATCAGTCTTTCGAACAGACCAGAACGCTGTACGCATACTTCATCAAAACTGTGATAAGAAAGGGAATAAATGGGCGGAAAGGGAATCTCGTGGAGAGGACATGAGACTAGTCTCGGTTGGTTATGGGGAGGTGACAATGGGCGTGATGGGTCGCGCTCCGTTTATTAATTATTATCGCTCAATTATAAAACTATATATGTACGTGAAGATTTTTTTTTTTTTTTTTAACTTGAAACATGTATCAAAATCAAATGAGATGATCAAAATGCTGCCCTATTTAAATAAGGTGGTTAAAAGGTCCCCTCCGCCTGATCTTGATCGAAACATGGAAAAGTTACGATGAGAATATCTATATTAGATTTGTGATCGTCGGAACTTGAATCTAAATTGCTTTGATATTATGTTCAAGGTTAATTTTTTCTACTACATCAAAATTTTTAAGGTTATGATGAGAGTTAATGAGTAAAGACGATACTGTTGAAACTGCACTTAAAAT
>BQKN01064796.1:48314-107742 GCA_022839385.1 Asparagus kiusianus
AGCTATGTAGACTCTCTATAGGTTGGCGGTTGACAATCCTTCAATTTTTCTTATCTTTATATATTATATTTTGTGTCAAGTCTTTCGAGTTAGGAATTGGAAAGAAATATAGTGCTATATATAAATCTTTGTTAATTAATTTAATGATCATCATATGCTTTGTCAAATTTTGGTTGGTTTGATTGGTAGATGGATTGTCAACCGCCAACCTATAGAGAGTCTACATAGCTACTAGCATAAGTCACCTTTTGACATTTGCGTTGCTGAATAAGTGGCTTCGCTAATCACGATTGATCACAAAGCAAAACCCCATCATAACGTATGACCCTATCCTTAGACCTATGCACTATGCTAATATTACACCTGTTTTATTTTTTATTTTTTTTATTTTTTATTTTTTTTGACACGCTCTGCATCATGATCTATGTTATCCCTTGTAGTTCATTTTACATTTTTGTTATGATGTGTGTGTAGTCTAGTAACAAGTAGTAACTACTCAACATGTAGGGACAATTAAATAAGATGAGATATGAGATTGAACAATTAATTGGTGCGAGAGTAAATTTGTCTGCTTAGGATTCCCCCCATTGAAAGGGACTGGCGTCTGTCCCCTAATTTAATCCAAATGTTCTAGTTGGTATGGTGACCTGTTAGGTCCATTACGTTGAATTCGTAGGCTTGCTATTCCTTATGGCCCCGTTTGGCAAAATGTTAATGAAGAGGGGTTAAAGAGAATGATTAATGTACTTAGCCCATTTGATAATCCGAAGGACTAAATTATTAACCCGTTAAATAAGTTTTATTTTAGCCCTTATGATCAGTTTTAGTGTTTGGGAATAACAATGATTTTGACTATTTTCTTTATAATTAGAAGGGTTAACTCTTATTCCATCTAAATAGGAGTATTAGTAAACCCCTCATTTTGAGGGGTTAACTCATTTTAACCCCTCTAGAGGGGTTAACTTAAACCTTCTATATTTTTTATGTTTGGCAAATTATGGAGGGTTAACTCATTTTAACCATTATATAAATTTGTTGTGTTTGGCAGGTGAAGAAGGGGTTAAGTCTTCTTAACCCCTCACTTAACCCTTTGTCGAACGGTACCATAAGTTTTAACATTAAAAAAATTTAGGTTAATTTTCAAAATTTTATTTTATTTTTTTAAAGCAAAAACAACGGATAGATCCCGGTTCATTTATATTAAAGGAAAAAATTATTCCGGGAAGCATTTGTAATTTTCTTTTAAAGCAAATACTTGTTTTCCTGGGAACATTTATAATTTTCTTTAAAAAGAATGTATACATATATGTCACAAGCTTTTTTGTTCATCTTTTACGGAACTATCATCAGCTTTCTCAAGAGTCACCCTCATACCACGAGCTTTCGTGTATCGTATGATATTTTTTCTAATGATTTTGAAAGGTTGTGATAATTTCCTCTAATGAAAGTGGTTTTTGATATTTTTGTGTAAAACCCATCCTAATCCATGGCTATTCGTAAGAAAAAATTGCAGTAGGTTATTATGACTTTTATGAGAGAATATGTATGGGCTGGATTCACCTCCGAAACTGTGGCCTCCATGTCTCTGGGCCCAGTTAACTTTTCTAAGTGGGCCATAGATGGGGAGACGTAGGCAGAGCAGGGCCTGACTTGTCTGGTCAGGATGATTGAAGGATCGATAGAGATGACCCTGTTATGGTCCCCATGTGACTCATTTTGTGGGAGTTTTTGGCTTTTTCTTTGGTGAAAAAAACATAATTTGAAATTATTTTCACATTAAGAGTATATTAGTGTGAACACCGTGCAAAACAAAGCACGACATATGTATATATATTTTTTGATACAGTAATTCCTATTTTAAATGCTACAGTAATATTTTTGAATTTTTTGTTGCTACAATATCTCCGTCTCTGCTGCATTGCGCTACAGTTTTTTTAGAAAATACTACAGCATCTCGTTTTCTGTTTGCTACAGTAATAATAATGTAGTAAATGCTACTGTAATATTTACTATAGAATGAATAGTGGATTTTGGGTTCTCCCATTTGTATGCAAAAGTAGATATATAGAGGATGGAGGAGACATGGGAACGAGTAAGCGTGGTTGTAATTGAAGTATAAACACGTGTATGATTTGTTCTTGTACATATGATTGTAGTTATCGTATAAATAATGTTAGAGACACACCACCCACCACAACCCCAACCACACTCCCTCCTCTCATTGCTACAGTAAATCAGGTCCCACATGTGATTTTAAAATTTTTAAAATCTCATGTAGGGCCCGGTTTATTGTAGCAATGAGAGGGGGGAGTGTGGTTGGGGTTGTGATGGGTGGTGTGCCCCTAACACCACTCTTATCGTATACCAAGATCAGCACAAGCAGTAAAAACAACGTAAACGATTAGAACAACGATTTAAAACATCACTCTTAATTACCGTAGTTATATAATGATATTGTTCTTCTTCCGCCTTGGCCATTCCAAATCTCGGCCGTCCCTTTCTTGTATATTATGATCAGTGTCCTCTTTTTGTTCCCATAGCTTTAGTTGTGCAATTAACTTTATAACAGTAAGTTCAGCAGACGGCTCCTTGTCGATTCCTCAATTGCTAGCACGGTACTCTAAAAAGTTATGGCGTAAATTAAGACCTTTTTTTTCCCCCACCCGGCGGTGCGAATCCACCGAGAACCGTAGTTTTTCTGTTGGGAAAATTTGTTTCGCACCCCTGCTCTCGGGGTTATTGTATTCAACGCTTATTTTCTCATTCAGCCTCTTCCAGTTTGAATGTCTTCAATTAATCACTTCATGCAACGGGACTCTTCTTCACAATCTCTTTCTCCCGCGTCAATGAAGCTCCCTCATCCTCCTCCATCCTACCCATTCAAATCCAAATCCTAACCCAAACGAAGGGTTGATCATTTGGATTAAGATATAGATGTGAGTTTGGCGGAGATTGAATGAGGATGGGGCTTCGTTGATGAGAGAGAAAGAAAGGGTGTGTTGGGGATTTTAAGGAGATTAATCTACGTAATTAAATACTAAACGAATAACGGCACCAATGAAAAATATCACAAGCAAGCAAACACCAAGATTTAACGTGGTTAGGCAAATCGTGCCTACGTCCACGAGGCAATCCAGAGAGAAATATTTTACTATGAATCAAGAGTACAATCCCTCCAAGTTACATCTGAACTTGATTATTAAATCACAAGAGAAAGATACAGTGTTACCTCTAGGGCACCAAAACCCTAAAACATGTCTCACCAAAAATCTCCAACTCCCGCGGAAAAATCAGTACTGTACCTTCGACGGCGTCGTTTTTCTGAAGACAATGACTTTTGAATCACTGCAATCGGACACGTGAGCTATCCGAAATCTGAAATTTTCTCTTTCTCTTCTCCTCTCTCTTTTCTCTCTCCTCTCGACACTGTAGCGATTACTGTTTACGACCGATCATTGTTCACCCAAAAAATTGTTCATATAAAAATTGATCTCATGGCTCTCTTATATAGAATTCTCCAAACATATTCCTATTTCAAATAGATCATCTAAATTCTCTTCTAAATAGAGTTCTAATTCATGTAGACTTCTTATAGATAAAATTCTAATTCATGCAGACCTCCTCATGTGGGGCTTATCTTGGGCTGGACCCACAACAATCTCCCACTCTAGCCCAATGAGGGGATATACCAATCTTTAACTCCTCAACGGGAGTTCATGCCGACCAATCGCCGACACAACTCGGTCTTCTCTCTGGAAACGGTCTTCGTAAAAAAATCTGTTGGATTTTCATCTGTGTGAATCTTCTGTAACTTCAGCTCCTCTTTCTCAATAGCTTCCCTAAACCAATGATATCTCACATCAATGTGTTTCGTCCTGGAATGGAATGTAGAATTTTGCTCAAATCAAGAGCACTTTGACTATCAATGAAGATTTGATAATTGTCTTGTTGTAAGCCTAACTCCTGCAGAAATCTTCTCAACCAAAACATCTCTTTACCGGCATCTACAGCTGCAATATGTTCCATCTCTGTTGTAGATAAAGCAACACACTTCTGCAACCTGGACTGCCAAGATACTGCTCCCCCTGCAAAAGTGAACAACCAACTTGAGGTAGACTTCCTGTGATCGAGATCACTTGTCATATCTGCATCGAGATCACTTGTCATATCTGCATCTGCAAAACCATGTAATATTGTCTTTGAACTTTCAAAACTCAAACACAATCTGGAATGTAGGCTGTCTAAAAATCACAATGGAAAGCTAACCCTCAATGGAAGTCACAATCAAACGACTTTCTAATCACTGCATTTGCAACCCCGCAATCGCCACAAACACGACTTCATGTCTGAGATGATTGATTTTGATGGTTGCGACAACAGCATGATTAATATTATATTATCAACTATTAAGAATGCTGATGAGCAGTGTAATGATTTTAGAAGTAAAATGTCAGACGTAGTTGGTGAGTTGTTGGATAGAGAGCTGTGGGCAAATATTCGTCTAAAAAGACACTATGGATGTTGATTCCCGACTAATTCTCACAACGAAAGCTACAATCAAACAGCTTTCGCGCCGGCAATCGAAAGCTGCAAATAGAAGACTTTTCATACAGATCGATAGGAGTTACAATTCGACGACCCTTCCGACAGCTGATGAAAAAACTCTATTCAGCGGCCTTCACAATCGAGAGTGAGAGTTACAATCTGACGACTCTCATAATCTCGTAACAGTCAAAGATCAATAAACAGCGGTCTGTGCAATGTCATAATAGAGGTTACAAGTCAACAACCTCTATCAAATGCAGAAATTCACTTCTGCACTCCTCAAATTCGAAACGCACACAAACTGTGCGTTCTTCAACGGACAGATAACTCCGAACACAGAGTTAAAGCACAAAACGCACACGTAACGTGCGTTCTTCAATAGACTCAATTATGAGTCCCAAACTCTTGACGCAGAGTTGATTTCAACGCACCAGCGACCTGTGCGTTTTCAAGTCCAGAACGCATGCGGCCTGTGCGTTTCCAACCTTTGACAAAAGTTTAACTCTGCGTCTCAGACTTTAGACGCAGAGCTAAGGCCCAGAACGCCAAATCAGGCGTTTGACTCGTTCAAGCATCAGTCGAACGGCTTCAAAACCGTTATCCCACGTTCTGAGGGATTTTCGCCCACTCAGGAGCAGATTTAGGGGTTGGTTACAACCTAATCCCCATATAAATAACCGACTTACTCAACTGAGTAAGGGGTTGGGTCGTATTGGGTTGGTTGATAAAAATTCTGTTGGCAAAACCGCAGAGGGTTGAGGTGAGTTAGCATCAAAACCGCCTAAGGTCTACAATTCTCGGCAGTTCAACAGCACGGAGGAGATCTTTGGAAGATCAAGGAACTGATCAACGATCAGTTAATCAAATCCCAGAGAATCCCTTCATCGGTGGGAAATCAACTTGGCTATCAACCGAATCTTCGGTTCTAACAACTCTGTTACAGAGTTCTAACTCACTCTGAGTTTTGAAACCCCTTTAAGAGTTCGTGATTAAGCTTGCCACGCAAGTTAATCATTTCAAACCAATTATTCGGTTCTCAACAACTCTCTTTAGAGTACTCAACTCATTACGAGTTCATTACACTCATCGAGAGTTCTACACCGAATTCATCACACGAATCAATCGTTCCAGTGAGATAGTACGGTCGGATCGTCAACGGAGAGCAAGTTCGGCGCGATCAATCGAAGGAAGCACTCCATCGCTACCAAGAAGAACCCAGAATTAAACAAAGGGGAGAATCAAACTCATTCTCCTCTCTTTTGTAATCGGAATCCAAATTGTAATTGATTTTGAGAGAATACAAGTCAAATTTTCTTTCATTGTCTTTTTACTGCAAATTTCCAACAAACATGGAACTGTCTTTTAAATATTTTAAGATCCACTTTACACATTCCCAATGAACTTTCCCTGGATTAGAAAGAAACTTGCACACAACGCCAACTGCATGAGCTATATCTGACCGAGTACAAACCATGACATACATCAAACTCCCTACAGCTGAAGAGTAAGGAATATTCTCCATCTCATTCTTTTCCTCATCTGTAGTTGGGCAAAAATTCTTGCTAAACTTCAAATGATCTGCAAGAGGAGTACTGACTGACTTGGCATCTTTCATGTTGAATCTATCAAGTAACCGTTCAACGTATTTCTCCTGTGATAACCACAACTTCTTAGCTTTCCTGTCACGAGCAATATCCATACCAAGAATCCGTTATGCCGAGCCCAAATCCTTCATGTCAAAAGATTTAAATAACTCATTCTTCAGCCCACCGATTATTTGACTATCCTGACCAACAATCAACATATCGTCCACGTAAAGCAAAAGAATAATAAAACTAGAATCTGAAATTCTCATGAAATATACACACGAATCTGCAATTGTCCTCTGGTAGCCACGACTTAACATGAAAGAATTAAATTTCTTATACCACTGCCTGGGTGCTTGTTTCAAACCATAGAGGTTCTTCTTTAACCTACAAACCATGTGTTCTTTTCCTTTCACTTCAAAACCCTCCGACTACTCCATGTAGATCTTCTCCTCCAAATTACCATGAAGGAATGCAGTCTTCATATCAAGCTGTTTAATCTTGAGGTCTAAACTAGCTGATAACCCCAAGATAACTCTAATGGACGTCATCTTCACAACCGGTAAAAAATCTCATCAAAATCAATATCCGTTTTCTGACCATAGCCTTTCACCACTAATCTGGCTTTGTATTTTTGAATCTCTTTGTATCCATCCTTCTTTAACTTGAACACCCACTTATTCTTCAAAGTTTTTATGTCCTTCGGCAAATCCATCAACTCATAAGTATCGTTCTTCTCAAGAGACTTCATCTCTTCCTTGATAGCCTGGAACCATCTGTCCTTATCTTTATGAGTATGTGCCTCCTGAAAGCTTTCTGGCTCCCCCTCTTATGTCAGCAAAGAATATTCTAAAAGAGGATATCTCGTGGATGGTTGATGCTCTTTAGTTGATCTCCTAAGTTGTGGCTCTACAAACTCTTGCTGTTGGTGATGCTCCCCCTGCTGAGGAGGCTCCTGCTCATGATCCTGATCACTATCTCCCTGCTCTGGTATCTGATCGTCATCATCAACGTCATCATTATATACCTGCTCTGTATTTGTAGGATGCAACTATACTGGAGACAAAACATGTGTCATATTTGGAATCTCACTAGGAACATTCTCTGAGTGCTTTGCTCTCCCGAGATCTGCAATAGTCTGATCCTCCTAAAAAATCATATCTACTCGTCTGATAATTTGTCTCTTTTCTGGATCCTATAGTTTATAGCCGAACTCATCTTCTCCATAACTAAGAAGGATGCAAGGAACTGCTCTACCATCAAGCCTTTATCTATTCTCCTTCGGAATATGTGCAAACGCCTTGCAACCAAACACCTTTAGATGAGAATAGGAAATATCTTTTTCGGACCAAACTCTCTGTGGAATATTAAAACCCATAGGAACTGAAGGAGACCTATTGATTATGTAGCATGCAATGCGAACAGCTTCAGCCCAGAAGCTCTTAGGTAACTTCGTCATCTTCAACATGCATCTGACTTTCTCCACAATGGTCCTGTTGTACCTCTCTATAACTCCATTATATTGTGGTGTACCGGGTTCTGTCCTCTGATGTTGAATACCATGTTTGGAGAAATTATGACGCCCTAGGGTTCACACAAGGCTGCAGTCCCAGGTAAAACCCGGATTGTCAAACCTGCCAAGCACCAACCACCATGCTATGACAAGTTTCACCATCACAATCACTATCTCTCTAGTGGAAACAATAAATAGGTGAAGGTACAGACAGGTAAAAAATAGAAATAGGATAACACTGGATATACACAGAATAAGCATAAGAAAAATCAATAATGAGCCCAACTAGAAAAAAAATAGACATATCTCTGAGTCTGAATTGAATCTTAAATACAATGAGTCACATAAACAAAGTCTCACCATAGCTCTTAACTCTATGAAACAAAATACCAATCTAGATTCTGAAAATAATCAACTACATGTGGAGTTCTACAATAACTACAAAATATGATAAGTAACTAAATGGATAACCAAGAAGTCCCATCAACCTGCGACTCTCCGTGCGCCAGACTCGCTGCCTGAAAGGGGGGAAAACAACGAGCGTCAAAGCGCTAGCGAGATCATCACTACCTCTCCCCAGGGGAAGGGGTAGGAGTATATAAGAAAATAGAGTCAGTACATACATATATCAAATCATTCATATAACTCTCTATGAATGAATAACAAATAATCAATGATAAATACTCCAATCTCTAACATAAAGAATAATCATCTTATCTCGAACTACGTCCGAGTGACCTGCTCTATAATAAGAGGATATTAACAAATGCTAAATAAATATATCTGCCGTTCATAACGGGTGCATCAAAATCTTAAAGGAAATACCCTATTCGCGGGCAATTTATCATAGAAGTAAAGCCTACAACTGATCAAATATTTATGTGTGCATCATCTTGTACTATAGCGATACTTTTGTAATGTTCGTTACTCAATCGCTCTGCTGCAATAGGGTTTATTATTTTCTATTCTGGATACATATAATAATGATACTGTTATAATACTATTACTCAATCGTTCTGCTGTAATAGGTTTTATCTCCCTATCCCGGATACATGAAATAACGATACTATTGTAATACTCTTACTTAATCGTTCTGCGGCAAATAGGTTTTATCTTCCTATTTTCGGATACATGAATTAACGATACTTTTGTAATACTCTTACTCAATCGTTCTGCGACAAATAAGTTTTATCTCCCTATTTCCGGATACATGAATTAACGATACTTTTGTAATAATCTTGTTGGCCTTCTTATTTTGATGATGTTTAACAAACAATTTATTACTAATGTTGTTTGTCTAGTGTTTGTGCATTCCTATGTTTTGTAGACAAACAACGTTGTTGGAGGATGGATGGAATTAAGCCTACACGATCATATCAAGAGGAGGATGGCGGAGATGTGGAGTGAAGCAATACAATTCAAGTTCAAGATCCAAGTTTAGCTTCATCCGTAACGTGTACCAAGTTGAGCTCAATGAAGATCAAGATTGCTTGGGTAACATTAATTTAGGTTTTATATTATGTGTGTTAGTACTTTAAGCTCAATCATATACACACATACACGTTTTGGTTTTTGTATATATATAGTTATATATATATACATATATGTTATTGGTTTAATAATTTTCGAGTTTATATATGAAACAAATGAATAGAATTGGAAAATACTATTTTGTTTCATGTTTATATGCCTACATATGATTTCTCTTTTAACAAGCTTATATTTAATGAAATCATATTTAGTGTTTTGAATATATTGCATTGAATATGTAATTTTGTGAAAATATCATATTCTTAGCTTTTGGACTTAACAATATTCATATACATATTTTATTAAGTCTATATAATCATTGTGCAAAGTTTCAAAACATGGTTTAACCAAAATATCAAATTTCACATGTTTACGTTTTCGTATTTTGAACCATTTTGCAAAATGATGATTTTTCACAAATGGGAAATGCAAATTTGGAAAATTCCTTTTGTAACATGTTTATTTACATGTTTATATACATTTCCCAAAGTTTCATAATTTTCAGAAGTCAAATGAATATTTTACAAATTATTTAAAAGTGTCAAAAAAAAAACTGTTTCTTTAAATGTCAGAATTCGGTCGACCGCACCGGTCGACCGAACCTGAGGTCAAAAGTTCACTATGCCGACAGAGAGTCGTCGGTCGACCGGTCCGGTCAACCGATGAAATTTCCGGTCGACCGATGACTTTTCCGGTCGACCGACAGGCGTTTTGTCAGCTGCTAACGGCTAGTTTTTTGACCGTTGCCTTGGGGTTTTTCTGTCATTTGACTTAGGATTTTCAGCTGAGTTTTGGAGGGTATAAATACCCATTGCTGATGTCTTTTCAAGAGTTAATCAAGAAGTTTTTAAACAAGGGTTTTAAAAAGGGTTTAAGCTTGTTTAAGGGTTTGGTTTACAGCAGTGTTTGTTTTACAAGTGGAGAAGATCATCTACAGTGTTTGAACTTCATTTCAATCCTCCTCTCCAACTTGATTTTCAGAGAAGAATTCCTAAACTCTATTTCTAACAATTTATTGTTTTATTCATAATTTCTACATGCTAGATTATATATGAGTTTAGTTGTTTTGTTTTATTTACTCATTGTTACACACACCCACATTGAGCTTTTAGTATTTACATACATAGTATAGTTGGATGGTGAGTGATTGTAACATTGAGTTGGGCTTTAGTTGTGTTCTCATCTATTGTAGAGAACAAATTTATATATTTGTTACATTGTGAGATTGTGAAGTTTTCGGTGAGCTAGAAAACCGAGTGTGTAGTTCCTAGAGGAGAGGAACGGAGACGTAGGTCGAGGGGACTGAACTCCGTGAAGAAAATTGTGAGGAGTGACGTTGTTCGGTGAGCGTTGAAAACCGACATTGTGAGGTGTGTAGAAGTTCCGGCTTCCAAACCGGTTTGTGATAGTGGATTTCTCCCCGGGAGTGGGGAGCGGAGACGTAGGACGGAAGGTCCGAACTCCGTGATCATATTGTGTGTTTGAGCGTGCTTTGGCGTTTATTTATACTTGTGTTTATATTTCTTATCGTCATTGTCATTAGCTCATTATTTATATGATCCACTATCTAGTTCATATTGTTTACCCTTGTGTTAGTTGACATATCCTTGTATATATCATATTGAATATCTCTTTGGTAGGATATATCATCTTGTGTTGGTTTATATATATCCTTGCACATATTTCTATCATATAGGATATATCACCTTGTGTATATTGCATATTCTTGCACATATCTCTTTGTATATCTATCTTGCAAGAATACACTTGTTAATTAATTTTAATTGGCATTTAAATCGGATTAGATTAGCATAAGACCCTAATCACCCCCCCTCTAGGGTCTAACAACTCTTACTCAATCGTTCCGCGGCAAATAAGTTTTATCTCCCTATTTCTGGATACATGAATTAACGATACTCTTTCATATGTATTCATCAGCTCAACGTGCGATAAAAAGTATGTTAACACAACATAATCTAAGTGTACGTGCACATATCTCGGTGTGCGTGTCCATATCTGGTGTTCATCATCATCCCAGATGTTAAACAACTCTTAAGCATTGTATATAACAGTACAAGATCGAGAAACTCTCTCAAAAATAACAAACAAGAGCGAAACTCAAGAAACCTTTACGTAATATATCAATTTATTTTAAATCAGCATATCTGTAGTTTTATGCAGAACATATCATTAGTAAATTGAGAATATCTTTCTCTGTACAAACTCTTTTTAAAAATAGTTTTTCGTTTTGGAAACTAGATTCACATAGCTATCATTTGACACTGATTTGGCTTAGTTTGGAGTTCATATGATATTTCTAATTTCTAGTCAAACATTTTATTTGTGCAGCAGATTTTCTGCAGAACCTATCATCAGTAAATTGAGAATATCTTTCTCTAGGAAAACTATCTTTAGGTATGGTTTTCTGTTTTAAAAACTAGATTCACATATATTTCAATTGGAATTAGTTTGGTTCAATTTGGATTTCATTTGTTATTTAAAATTTCTAGTTCAATAGTATATATGTGCAGCAGATTTTTAGCAGAACATAACAAGCATGATTATTTGCACAAGAAATCATATGTAAACCTTCAATCATGCACGAAACTTTAAAACGAAGAATAAGACATCTAAATTCAGATAAACAATGTTTTAAATTATTTTTAGATCTTAAAATACTTCTGTAAATTCGTGCTTAATCTCTTTAACATGAAAAGACCTAGTCTTTATACATATATACAAAAGATCCAATTTTTATACACAAATTAATTGATTAGGCTCTATAAAACTCATTAAAAACTCTTCAAAAATATTTCAAAAACTGGGAGGGGAATTAGTAGATATGATACTCGCCTGGGGTTGTAGGAAAACTTGTTAGAAGCAACGTCGAAGGAGATCTCCACTCCAAAAGCAAAAAATCAACAAAAACCCAACTTGAAAGCCTCCAATCTTCTCCAAGAATTCAAAATAGGGTTTATGTGGGTTTGATGACTGTTAGGGTTCTTAGATACGATAAAAGAAAGAAATCTTTGTGAAAAATATAGGTATTTATAGAGGCAAACCCGAAGCAAACCTGTTAGACCCGAACCAGGAAACCTAGTCTGACTAGGAAAATACCCCTTTGGTATTTTAGCTGTAACTTTTTTATCTGACCTCAGAATGATGTGATCTAAGACTTGTTGGAAATCTGTTGAAGAGACCTACAAGTTTGGTCTTTTACACTTTTCTAAATTCTAACTGAATAGGTGTGAATAATATAAAAACTCATAACTGGTCATTATTCCCAGATTTTCACTTTTGGCCTTTGTGCATGTTTTGTGCATTTGCACTCATATTTTCGCAAATATACATTGAATTAATCTCAAATCAATTCTTATCATATCCAAATATCAAAATATATTATTTTTTACTATATAACATATTTATCATTATTTATCATAAAATATTCAAATTTACGGGGTTTTACAGAAATAATCTCTAAAGTCAATTGAAGTATACTCTCCTCTATTATCAGTGCGCAAATACTTCAACTTCTTTCCTGTCTGCCTCTCCACCATAGTATGAAACTGCTGGAAGACTAAAAATACCTGATGCTTTATTCTCGACAAGAAGACCCACATCTTCTGTGATGCATCATTAATAAATGTGATGAAATACTTATTGCCACCTAAGGGTTCCACCTCAATAGGACCACAAACGTCAGAATAAATCAAATCCAAGATATTATCTTTTCTTTTAGAAGACTTATTAAAAGAAACTCTATGTTGTTTGCCAAATAAGCAATAATCACAAGGGGTGAGTGACGAGCATTTAGCAAAGGGAATAAGAGACTTCTTTGCCAATATCCGCAACTCTTTCTCGCTCATGTGCCCGAGCCTCCTATGCCACAAACTGAGAGTGTCACCGTGTTGAGCCACTCTCAAAGAATCACATGAAGCCTTCGCTTGAGTCTTATATAAATTACAACATACACTTTCTCTAGCCACCACAAGAGAGGCTTTGGTGATTTTACATTTGTTAGACCCAAGGGGGGGGATTAGGGTCTAACAATTGGTATCAGATCTTGGTGCTCTTTGATTTAAGGTCTAATCACCTTGAGTTAAAGATCCAAGTTATCTTTGTATACTAATCTTGTTTAGATTTCTTTTGTTATCTTGCTTGCACATATATACATATATTATGGATATGCACAGTGCACTTAGTTTAGGTTATACCATCAGTATTGCTCTAAAATTAGATAATTTCCCTTATGCCCAATGATGTGTTAGATTTAAGCTATTTGTTGGATCTAAACATTCTGATTTATGGGAAATTATAGATTATGTTTATATTGTAACAAAATCTTGTTAATTTAGCAAAAGCATTTAGCAAATATTGGAGCTTCTTCATGCACACGACCACTAGGCGTTAGCCCTAGTGTGGTATGCAGTTCCGAACCTGATAATGATTTATCTAGTGATGAACTTGCTTGTGCTAGTAAAAAATTATTACATGCCTTTAACAAATTGCATAAAGATTTTATTGACTTATAAAGCAAGCATGTTAATTTAGAATCCGATCATGAGTTGCTAGGTTCCAAATTTGATGTCATTGCAAAAAAAAAAAAATACCTTGCTTAAAGAAAACAATGATATGTTAAATTTGGAAAATAAAAAATTAACCTCATCAACTGCTAGCCTATCTCATGCTAAGATTGATGCCATGTTAGGAGTAGAGAACATAAAAAATAATACTGCTTCTTTTATAAATGACTATATATGTTCTACTTCTAATAAAAATGCATATGTGCCTAATAATGAAGATTTGAATCTTGTGAATAAACGCATTTCATCTTTAGATTCAACTTTGAAAACATGCATTAATAATCATAAGAAGCTTATGGATATGTGTGCTAAGTCTAAGTCAAAATCATTCACTCATTATGCACACATATATAGCAAAGTCTACAAATACACAAATTACGGTCGTAAAGGCCATATTGCTAGATTTTTCTATGATGCATACAAACATTAGAATTCTAATGCTCCTTGTGCATCTCATGTAGCTTCTTCATCTTGTACACTTACACATTCACATGCTCACTCTCACAAAGTTCATCATAAGCATGCTAGTGTGTTCAAGTATAATCATTATGGTCGTTTTGATCATTTGGCCGAATATTGTTTTGATTTGAAAGGGAAATCACATTTGCCAAATGTTTTTAGTAGACCACATGTGTTTGAATGTGATATTTATGGTAGATTTGGTTATTTGGTAAAGTTTTGTTATGATTTGAAAAAATGTTCAAACTTGCCAAATTTCTCAAGTAAACCACCTTTGTTTAATGATGTTTCTCATTTGCAAAATAATTTAAAAGAAAAAAAAATCCTTATTTGCAAATGATTCCCGTGCACGGCCACTTGGTCAACACAAATCATTTAACCCTCTTCATTGCACCTATTACAATTAGAAAGGTCATGTGTACAATTTTTGTTTTGACCGTGCTAGTGCACCACATGCGCCGAAACGGGTTCATAACCCTAGGGCTTTGAGCTTTATTGATAGGGTGTCCCTAAACAATTCGGCACCAAGAATGCTTGGGTGCCAAAATAATTTTTAAACCAAGAACATGCCGGATAAAGTACAATTTCTTTTTCTTTTTCATGTTCCTAAACAGTCTTCTTCCCTGCAAATGAGAATAACATCGGTCTCAGACAAAGAAGTTATAATGTCACTGTCAGCTTTCTTCTTCTCATCTTTCTTTTCATCTTTCTTCTCAGCTTGCTCTTTCTTTAATGCCCAAACAATTCTTCTTGATATGACCTGGCTTCCCACAATAAAAATAACCTCTACCTTTAGACTTTGATCTGTCCTTGGATGTGCCACGAGCTCTGTACTGGTCCCTGTACCTGCTCCTGCCCCTGTTCTCCGTGACAAGTGCCTGTGAGTTATTTGTATTAGTAGACTTCCTCCAAGTCTCCTCATTGAATAAACTGCTAGTAACCATACTCATAGATAACACACTATCTGAAGCTGCGTTGCTGATTGTCACAACCAGTGTCTCCCAACTGTCTAGCAAAGAATCCAATAGTAATAAAGCCTGTGGCTCATCACCTATAGTCATCTTCATGATAGCTAATTGATTAATCAAACTCTTGAACTCATTCAAGTGTCCTGCTATGTTGCTTCCTTATTTAAATTTTAAGTTCACCAACCGCCTCATAATAAACGCCTTGTTCCTTGCAGTCTTCTAGTCGTAGAGATCCTCAAGCTTCTTCTAAAGAGACTTCACATTAGTCTCACCCGATACATGATGAAACACACTAACATCGATCCACATTCCATATAACCGATCACATTCCTGTGTTATTTCTCTCATTCTTTATCAGTCATCTTTTCCGGCTTGGCTTCATCTCCCTCAATAGGGTCATGTAAATCTTGACAATACAGAATATCTTCTATCTTTAATTTCCATACTTACCAATTGGAACCATCCAATTTTATCATTGTGCCAAAACTCTGCATCATTTCCATCCCAAAAGCACGCCTCAAACCAGGACTCTGATACCACTTGTTAGGGATTTTAAGGAGATTAATCTACGGAATTAAATACTAAACGAATAACGACACTAATAAAAAATATCACAAGCAAGCAAACACCAAGATTTAACGTGGTTCGACAAATTGTGCATACGTCTATGGGGTAATCCAGAGAGAAATATTTCACTATGAATCAAGAGTATAATCCCTCCAAGTTACACATGAACTTGATGATTAAATCACAAGAGAAAGATACAGTGTTATCTCTAGGGCACCAAAATCCTAAAACCTGTCTCACCAAAAATCTCTAACTCCCACGGAGAAATCAGTATCGAACCCTCGACGGCGTCGTCGTTCTGAAGACAACGGCTTTTGAATCACTACAATCGGATACCCGAGCTATCCGGAATCTGAAATTTTCTCTCTCTTCTGCTCTCTCTTTTCTCTCTCCTCTCGACACTGTAGCGATTACTGTTCACGACCGATTAGTGTTCACCCAAAAGATTATTCATATAAAAATTAATCTCATGACTCTCTTATATAGAATTCTCCAAACCTATTCCTATTTCAAATAGATCATCCAAATCATCTGCTAAATAGAGTTCTAATCCATGTAGACTTCTTATAGATATAATTATAATTCATGTAGATCTCCTCATGTGGGCCTCATCTTGGGCTAGACCCACAACAGGGTGAATGAGAGTATGGTTGGAAAAATGAGTGGGGAAAAAAATTAAAATAGGGGAGGTCAGAGGAGCTGAATGGTGTAAGAGTAAACTTTTCCAACAAAAAAGGGGAAAGGTCGTGTTTACACCACATCCTTTAAGAATACCCTATTGGTACTAATTTGGTATTTTAGCTTTGACGTGTATAGGAAAACCACTTTTAAATATCACTAGTATAGTGCACGTGCGTTGCACGTGGACATATTTGTTTTATGTTCTAATACTTTACACAATTTATTATTTAATTAATGGAAGAGTTTCATTTTGAATGTAATCATAACAATATTTGAGGACTTATTTGTAATTTTCTTACAATTTAGATCATATACTTCTTTTAATCTTCTTAAGATTTAAGTTTTGAACTATATAGGGGTTTATCTGTAAAAAGTTATGAAGTTTCAGTATTTTTCTATAAATATATGAAATTTCAATGGTCTTTATGAAAATTATAAAGATCCATGGTTGTTTGTGGAAAAATTTAGGGTTATTTTGTGAATATTGGCAAATCATGGAATACCCAAAAGATACAAATTTTTTTATCTTAAAAGACATATTTCTATTTACTTTATAATTTAAGATAATCAATGACATTTAATAACTACTGGTAGTTTTATGTGCAAATTTAGAATATAGTTTTAACATTAGGGATGTTATAATATACTTATTATATAAAAAAATTTACCCAAAAGATAAAAATTCCAAGTTTGCTCTTTACTTTTATGTTAAGTGTGTCATATTATTCCAGTTTATATTAATTATCTTTATTTTTGCTAATCCATTATAACAAAATAAAAATTCTCACTTTCACCTTCTCTCTCTTCTATTATCATATAATTAGTAACATGCTACAAAAAATATATCTACTAAGTTCATGGATAATACAATATTTCTCTCAAATCATAATTAAGTATATAGTAATAATTATAGAAATAGAAAAAAGTTCATTACCCCCCCCCCTCCCCAAAAAAAAATAGACCTCAAACTTTAGCCTCAATCCGAAGTCTCCATATTTTCTTGTATCAATCATATCCTCCCGCATATAGCCTTTAGTCTAACAATCACATCAGTATAAAGTATAATCCGAGTAAAGCTCAGTACTTCCTCAGCACAACTTCAATCGTCTTCACCACCCCTTTGTCATTATCTCTTCTGAAGGGATAATATTTTCACTAGCGAGCTTGTATCATCCAAATAATATCATAGTAAAACCATAGGGTGAGTATAGGATGCTGTTAGGGTTGGAAGAGGTGAGTGTAAATCTAAATCATCATATGGGTGAATTTATATAGGTTAGGGCTATTATGATAAATAAATAAAAACAGACTCTTTGGATTTCGTAACAGTCAAATGTAATTGCCACTTAAATAAAAACTACAATTGAAAATGTAACTCCCCATTTCAAGTATGCATGAATGCATGCACCAATGTCATTTTAAGTTTGACACTTTGTTTGCAAATTGAAAAATATATTATTAGTTTGTCATATGTGCGTTTTAAGTGGAGGGGTTATAGAAAAAAGTTAATATTAGTGGACAATTAATAGGAGAGTTATGCCATTATTAAGAATGTATGCATGTAAGCATTTTAAGTTGACACTTTGTTTGCAAATTAAAACGTATATTATTAGTTTGTCATATTTGTGTGTATTCAATTCTCACCTATTATGTCAAATACAACTTACAATCTTAAAAAAATTATGATAACATTAATATTGGATTAGTGGAGGGGTTACAAAAAATAGAAGTTAATATTAGTGGACAATTAATAGGAGAGTTATGCCATTATTAAGTATGGTTATGAAAAGTTTTAAACATGATTTAGTGTAACATATCCTTATATATGTGAATCTCTATTATAGCAAACAACACCTAATAATAAATAACAAAAAATTATTATTGAAGAAATCATTAATCGACATGCTCATTTCATCTAAAAACCGCGACACATTGTTCGTCCGTATTATTTATATGATTTTTGTTCCCGATGTTATTCCTTTAAATCTTTAAATATTTTAAATTAGTCCCTCAGAATTGCTATTTTGTCCCCCCATTCAACAACTTGAAACAACTTATAGGAATTGGGGTAGCTGTAGCATTTTCAATGATTTGAGACACTAATTTTGAAACAATTCGTAAGAAATGGAGCAGCAAATAGTAATTTTAACGATGTCGGGGTATAATTTCAGAATACTACAGATATAAGGGGGAAAGTTTAATGATTTTGAGACCCAACCCAAGTTTTTGCCCAAAGCCTATTAAGAACCTCACGGCCCAATCAATGCTCTTTACTATAGCCTATCCACGACGAAAGGATCTCATGAACTCCGGCTAGGATCCATTCTTTTACAAAAAAAACCCTCCAAAAACAAATATTATACACATTTTTTTGTACAGAAGCGGAAGAAGATGATGCTTACTTCTCCTCACTGCCTCCTCTCTGTCCGCCCAAAACGCTGCAGGTTACTCCCAAGGCGCTATAACTCATTTTGCAAATTACCCCCTGTGAATTTTCGTTAATTGTATTTTACTCCCTTTTCCAGAGCTGAGATGTCTTCTTCGTCATCAAAGTCAACGCCTCCTCCTCCTCCTCCTCCTGAAAACCCTATTGTGGTGAGCTTCGGAACCCTAGTTAACTAATTATTTTTGCAAATTTGCCCTTTCTTAATTTGTAATTGCAGTTGGGTTGTGGTGCTGTGTCCGTGGATTATTTGGCGACGGTGGCAGCGTATCCAAACCCTGATGATAAAATCAGAAGCACGAGCTTGAAGGTTTTTCCCCCCGCAATATTTTTGTCCATTTTTAGAAAAATCCGAATGAAAATTGATCGATTTGAGTAAAATTTGATAAATAAGCTTAATTAGTGGTGCATTTAGGTTGGAGGAGGTGGAAATGTGGGCAATGCGCTGACGGGTGCTGCTCGATTGGGCCTGAAACCTAGGATTATCTCAAAGGTGACATCTTTTTCTCGGAGGGAAAACTTCGAAATTTGGATTATGTTTTGTCACTGTATTGTTTTAGGTTGCTGATGATGCTCAAGGAAGGAATGCACTTGCGGAGCTCGAGAGAGATGGCGTTGATACTTCTTTTATGGTGGTGGGTTGTTTTTCCTTTTTTGTTAATTTGAATACTAGTCTATATATCAAATAAAATAACCACTTGTTATCAACTCAATTCAATCTTTAGTAGCACTTGAATTTGATTGTTTTGATGTTAAATCGGAGTAGAGCATGCACAACTGATATTTTTGAGTGCCCCATAAAGTCCTTTATTGATCTGCTTGATGTATAGATACGTAATAAAAAGTCAAAATACGTAGTGGGACTAGATATACCTATAATGGATTCAATTGTACTTTGATATTTGGTTGATGTGTCCTCACACACTCTTTAGGCTAGCCAATTCAACTTTTCTTCGCATCAAATACTGAACAAGGGCAAAACTATGTCTCTTGGAGCTGCATGTCCCTTGTTGTGCAGCAGCGCAAGGACTGGGCAGGAATTATGTTTTTTTTTCCTTCTTTTGTTAACTTGCACATTAGCCAATATATTAGACGTAGCATAACCACTTGGTATTGACTTCTCGAGCCACAGTTAAATTTAATTATTACGATGCAACATATTACAGCACTGTACTCATGAAAATGATAGTGAAATTTGAACTTATATTTGCAATGTTTTTTTTTGCTTTAGTAAATTTCTTATTGGGGGTGATCGAGTCCACAAACCTTCTAAAATGGATGCAGCTTTTAATATGAAATAAAGGAAGGAAAAATGTCAGATATCATCTCCTTTGTTTGTTTCCTAACATAAGCTTTTGTATTCCAGGTGTCGGAGGGGGGAAATTCACCATTTACCTATATAATTGTTGACAGTCAGACGTAAGACCTTTTTGTTTCACCGTCAAGCTAGAATTGTACTATATTTTATCATATTGTTCGTACCAATTATGATATGATCTCATGTGGTTACTGAAAATGGTTTGACTACACAAATAAGATCAGCATTTGGTATATAATATGATATACAAAAACTCTTTAAATCTCTTCCAGTTATTAAGACTTCATCTTAGTGAACTTCTCTTGCCACAATATTGTGTTTTGTGTAGTTTTATCCATGAACTTATCACTGATTACAAATATATCCCCTCTCAAGGGATGAAAGAATCACATTTACACAAATATACCATTTTGTCTTGTGTAACATATACAAGTATAGGTAACATGATATGATCAGTTGGATAACAAATTAGCTTTTCTCAATTTATAAATCAAACATAGATGTTGCTTATACATATTCTCTCATATACACTGGATGATAGTTACTAGGCGCTCTGGACAATAGTTGATTTGACAGTTTAGAATGGAAGTTTCAGTAAAATATTTGGTTATATTTCCAGGAAAACTCGCACTTGTATTCATACCCCTGGTTACCCTCCGATGGTACCGGATGAGCTTTCCAAGCCTAAACTACTGTCTGCATTAGATGGAGCTAATCTGGTATACTTTGACGTGAGATGGCATGAGACTGCTTTAGTTGTAGCAAAAGAGGTAATCACCATTTAATCCAATTATGCTGATATTTTCAACAATGCATCACCATTCTCTATGAGCTAATTGCTGCACTAAAATCACAATAAAAAAAATTGAAAATACCTCATCAACTCTACTTCTTTGGCCAATATTTTTTAGGTGGATTCCTTTCAACGTTTTCTCAGTCGTTCATTCTCTTGTCTGGTCAGACTGGTCTTATTCGACTGGAAAGTATATTGACATGCATCATGCCAAAGTTATTTCAACTTTTCTTTTAAAATTTGACCTGATAGAGTTTTTTAACATCTACCTCTATGCTCTACCAATTGACTTTAAAATATCCAGACCTAACGGTGTCTTGCGAGAATGACAATTGCATAGTCTATACATTACTATTGCATACTGAAAGGAAGATTGCCTTTGGTTTTTGAACTTTCTGATGGGAACGGGGTCCATCCCCATGATGAATTAATATGAATTTAATCCATGAAGATTTTGTGGTTGACTACATGCATGCATTGATAGATTGTCTTTCCTCATGTATTGGGAAAAGGAAGGGCTAGTTTTTGGACTTCTCTATGCAATGAATGTGGTGTACCCAAGAGGCATATCCTCTCTATAAATAGAGGGGAGATGGTGAAGGTTAAAAACAAGAAGCAAGAACAAGAACCACATACAATCTGTAATCGTCAAGTGAGTTTGAGAGAAAGTTGTAATCCTCAAGTGAGTTTGGGAGAAAGTGATCCTCAAGTTAAGTTATACCAACTTGAGAGAAGACCATTTGTAAGCTTTCATTTGATTATAGTAAAAACGGTGAAGAAGGGACGAGTGAGGACGTAGGCTCAATTTGAGCTGAACCTTAGTAAATCTTGTATGTGCAATTTCTCTTTGTGTTTTTTTCTCTTCTATTTTTGTTCTCATCTCATCACAAAGACGGGAAAAGTCTTGTTGTATTGTTTATTTCCCATCAGTGGTATCAGAGTGAGGTTGCTAATCTTCTTGTGTTAAGATGGAGACTCCCATCGACGACGTTCGAATAATCAGTTTGAATAGCCGCAATTGGATGATATGGAAGGCGAAGATGATGGATCTTCTATATTACAAGGACCTCTATGCACCAGTTGAAGGTGAATCCTCCAAGCCAAAGTCCATGTCAGCGGATGATTGGAAGAAGCTCGATTGGAAAACCATTTGCACCATTCGGCATAGGTAGATGATATTGTATTCCACCATGTGTCAAATGAGACTCTGGCGAACAGTTTGTGAAAGAAACTTGAAGATATCTACGAAAGAAAGACCACCGGTAACAAAGCTTTCTTGATTCAGAAGCTTGTCAATCTCAAGTTCAAGGAAGGCGATTCTATATCTGAACATTTGAATGAAATTCAAAGTATTGTAAATCAACTTGCAGCCATGAAGATGGTGTTGGAAGATGAGCTTCAAGCCCTTCTTTTGCTTAGCTCGTTACCAGATAGTTGGGAGATGCTGGTGGTGTCTCTTAGCAACTTTGCACCTGATGGAGTTGTATCCATGAAAGTTACAAGCAACCTCTTGAATGAAGAAATACAAAAAAAGTTATCTGGATCCTCCCATTCTCATGCTCTTGTTACCGAGAATAAGGGGAGGAGCAAATATCGACAGCCTCAGACAAGTCAAGAGGAAAATCAAAGGCTAGAAAGAATTTTAGTTGCTATCACTGCAGGAAGAATGGACACAAAACGGGAATGCCGCAAGTTCAAGCGAGAACAAAAGGAAGGAAAGACCGATGATAAACAAGAAATGAATGAAAGTACAGCCGTTGTCAGTGACAATAAAATTGTGCTTTTCTCGGTATGTGGAGAAGACTGTGCAAATCTCACTTGCCAAGGCTCGGAATGGGTGATTGATTCTGGTGCCTCCTACCATACTACTACTCGGAAGGACTATTTTACTTCGCTTCGTGAAAGTAATCTTGGAATGGGAAAAATGGGTAACAAAAACTTTTCTCAAATTTTTAGCATTGAAAATATTTGTGTTACTACTAACCTTGGAATAAAGATGGTTCTAAAAGATGTTAGATTTGTGCCCGATCTTCGTCTCAATCTTCTCTCTACTGGCAAGCTTGATGAAGAAGAATACACGAGTAGCTTTGGTAAAGGATGTTGGAAGCTTACCAAAGGATCACTTGTACTAGCGAGAGGAAAGAAGTGTTGCACTCTCTATAAGACTCAGTTTCACTTAAGAGAATGATGAACTTGGAATAGTGGAAGATATCTCTATGGATTTGTGGCACAAGCGGCTTAGCTACATGAGCGAGAAATGACTACAAACTCTCGCAAGGCGGCAACTACTTTCATCCATGCAAGGTACAACACTATCCCACTGTGATCACTGCTTGATTGGGAAACAACACCGAGTAGTTTTTGTTAAAAATTAGGAAAAAAATGCTACCAGCCCCTAAAACGAAAGAAAACGTGCTTCCTTCTCTCAAAGACTTTTTTAACGGGTGCTTTGCCCCCAAAAATAAAATTTGTATTCTCTGAGCCCTAAAACACAAAATCTAAGAGATTTAAATTTGTGAAGACCATAATACCCTCCATGGCCACCTCCTCCTTCTCCAAACCCAGTGACCGCAACCTCCTCTCCTCCTTCCATGGCTTCAAGCTCTCCTCCGCCTTCAAAACCCAATCTTTCTCCTCCTCATCATCGTCATCCTCCGCCCCCTAAATCTCCGCCTCTTACGACCTCTCCTTCCTCCGCTTTCGCCCCATCAAAGAATCCATCGTCTCCTACGAGATGACCGACATGATCACCTACGCCGACACCAACGTCGTCGGTGATAATGGCGGCGTCGGATCCGTCGGCCTCTCCTACGCCTACGAGCTCTCCAAGAACCTCGACATCAACGTCGTTATCATCGAGCAGTCCGTCTCCCCCGGCGGCGGCGCCTAGCTCGACGGTCAGCTCTTCTCCGCAATGGTCATCCGCTAGCTCACCCACCTCTTCCTTGACGAGGAGCGTTAGGATGATCGACACCGTGTCCGGGATGAAGGCGCTCAATATGTTAAGGTTACGATTGTTAATGTTACGCGTTGGTTGTTAAGGTTACATGTTGTTAAGGTTACGGTTTGGTTGTTAATGTTATAATTTGGTTGTTAAGGTTACAGTTTGGTTGTTAAAGTTACGCGTTGATTGTTAATATTACAGATTGACTGTTAAGTTACGGGTCCGTAACCTTAACAACTAATGCATAATAGGTGAATTCTCGTAAACAATAATATTAGGCAATTGAAGAGCTAAAAAAAATAAAAAAACGAATATTATAAAAATATTTTTAGAATTCAAAGAATTTACAACCAAAGCGTAACATTCACAACCAAAGCGTAACATTTACAGCAAATCCGTAAGCTTAACAACCAACCCGTAACCTTAACAACCAACCCGTAACCTTCATAACAAATACGTAACCTTCACAACCAACGCGTAACCTTAACAACCAACCCTTATCCTTAACAACAAATATTCTAAAAATATATTTAGAATTTAAAGAGCCCAATAACCCCAAGGCCCAAGGTCCATCAATGACCCTTAAATATATATTGTGGCTGTAGGGGTTTGAACACTTAACCTCTTGCCAAACTCCCAAACTTTACCACTAGGTCAAGTGGCCCAAAGTATTCATGTCACTCAAAATATATATACATATATATCCCAACCCGTAACTTTAACAACCAACCCGTAACCTTAACAATTGACCCATAACATTAACAATCGACCCGTAACCTTAACAATTAACTTGTAACCTTAATAATTAACGCGTAACATTCACAACCCATAACCTTAACAACTGACTCTAACCTTAACAACCAAGCCTAATCTTAACAACCTACCCTCTCGCCTTCATAGCTTCAACCCATAACCTTAACTAGCAACCCGTAATCTTCACAACCAATGCGTAAACCAAGACCTCAAGTTGAAGCCATGACGGGGAGAGATGTTGAGCAAAGACCACCACAGATTAATTTTACTCACACAAAAGTTGCCTACTATATCATACATTGCTATATATGTTTCTGAATCTTACAAAAAATCAGTGAGAAAAAGGAATATTACCCAACAATTAACCCTTCAAAAAACAAAAAAACAAGATTAAAATCACTAACATGATCCACTTCCTTCTTCCACCTCCTCAATCCCTTCAAATGCTTCAATTTTAACACAATATTTTACCTGAAAATTCTTCTTGCACTCATCAACTAGCCCCTTAAGCTGCCTAGCAAGCCGATTCACCATATTCCTCCTCCCAGTCACCAAACAAACAGTGAGAAACCTCGCCAAGAACTTCATCTGCTTGTTCATCAGCCCCCAATTCCTGCTGCCCTTGCCCTAACCCTAATCCCTCCCCTCTAAAGTACTCCCTGCTCAAGATCGCCTCGTAGAACACAAACGCATCCGACGAAATCGATGGCGAGGGGATTGACGAAGCTTCGACGACGACGGCGACGGTGACGGCGGAAGCGGGGATTGTCAGAGGTCGAGCTTCTCCGCTGGGATTGGCGGAGGAAACTCTTTCAAAACATAACAGATATAAAAGAGAGAGAAGAGTATTATAGTCTTCACGAATTTAAATCTCTTGGGTTTTATGTTTTGGGGGCTCAGAAAACATAAATTTTACTTTTAGGGGTAAAGCACCCGTTAAAAAAGTTTTGAGAGGGGGAAACACGTTTTCTTTCGTTTTGGGGTCTGAAAGCATTTTTCCCTAAAAATTATAACAAAAAGAAAATTGGCATATTAAACTTAGTCTATTCAGATGTATGCGGACCCATAAATAAAAAAACTTTTAGTGGTGCTTCATACTTTGTGACATTCATAGATGACGCATCTAGAAAGGTGTGAGTGTATGTCATAAAAACCAAAGATCAAGTCTTTGAAGGTTTCAAAAACTTCCATACCAAAGTTGAAAGAGGAATCGTAAAGTTCTTGAAGTGTATTCACACTGATAATGGTGGTGAGTATACTTCAAGGATGTTTGAAGACTATTGTTCTTTTTATAGCATTAGACACCAAAAGACTGTTTCACACACACCAGAACACAATGAGATTGCAGAAAGAATGAACCACACAATTGTGAAAAGGATAAGGAGTATGCTATCCTTAGCTAAATTACCAAAAATATTTTGGGGAGAAGCAGTACGAACAACCTGCTACTTGATAAACATGCCCCCCTCAGTTTCTTTGGATGGAGATATTTCTGAAAGAGTTTGGAGTGAAAAGAATATTTTCTATTCTCACTTGCGGGTGTTCGGGTACAAGGTATTTGTACATGTACCTAAGGAGAAAAGAACAAAGCTTGATGATAAAACTATTTCATGCATCTTTCTAGGATATGAAAATGATGAATTTGGGTATAGGTTGTGGGATCCTAAAAATAAAAAAATTATGAGGAGCAGGAATGTTGTTTTTTGTGAAAGATAAAACACTTGCTGATTTTGAAAAAGAAGAAGAGCCACAAAACACTCATATCATCCCAAATCCAATCTCTACACTGGTTGTTTTTTCTTCTCCCATGCTAGAAAATAATAGATGTGCAATAAGAAGAAATTACAGGTTCTCTAGGTTTTGATCAGGGGGAGCATAAACATCCAAAGCCACCATATATAGATCAGCCACAAGTACTTCAGTTGAGACGGCCGGAGAGAGAACGATAATCCTCGACTAGATACCTTGCTTTAGAGTATACTATGGTAACAGATGCATGTGAACCAAAAAGTTTTCATGAAGCACAAGTTCATGATGATCGAGCTAAGTGGAAGAAAGTTATGCAAGAAGAGATGTATTCTTTGCATAAGAATCACACTTATGACTTGGTAGAGCTATCTAAGAACAGAAAAACCTTGAAGAACAAATGGGTGTTCAAAATCAAGAATGAAGGAAATGACCAAGTCAAGTACAAAGCTCGCCTCGTAGTGAAATGTTTCAGTCAGAAGCAAGGTGTTGACTATGAAGAAATTTTCTCCTGTTGTAAAGATGTCTTCTATTCGCGTTATTCTTGGTCTTGTTGCTTCTCCGGATCTTGAAGTTGAATAGTTAGATGTGAAGAAAACATTGCTCCATGATGATTTGACAGAAGAAATCTATATGGAGCAGCCAAAGGGTTTCAAGGTAAAAGGCAAAGAACACTTGGTTTGCAAATTGATGAAGAGCTTGTACGGACTCAAGCAAGCACCTCGATTGTAGTATAAAATGTTTGATTCTTTTATGCTTGACCATGGGTACAACAGAACATCTGCAGATCATTGTGTTTATGTCCAAAAATTCTCGGATGATGATTTCATTATTCTCTCTATATGTTGATGATATGCTTGTTGTTGAAAAAGATAGGTCTAAAATTGATAGGTTGAAGAAAGAGCCGAGCAAGTCCTTTGACATGAAGGACTTAGGAGCGGTACAACATATATTAAGAATGAAGATTTCTCGAGACAGAAGTGCGAGAAAGTTGTGGCTATCACAAGAAAGATACATTGAACGTGTTCTGAAGAGGTTCAATATGTTAAACTCTAAGCCAGTCAGCACACCGCTAGCAACTAATTTTAAGCTAAATACACAACAAAGCCCTTCAAGTGAGAAGGAGAAAGAGGAGATGAAGAGCATTCCATTTGCCTCGGCCCTCGAAAGTTTGATGTACTCCATGGTTTGTACAAAACCTGACATAGCACATGCAGTTGGAGTGGTAAGTCGTTATATTGTTAATCCTGATAAAGAACATTGGGAAATAGTAAAGTGGATCCTAAGATATTTTAAAGAAACATCTAAATATTCTTTATGTTTTGGAGATAGAAAACCTATATTGGAAGGCTACACTAATTCTGATATGGCAGGTGACTTGGACAAAAGAAAGTTATATCATGATACTTATTTACCTTTGCAGGGGGAGCCGTATCATGACAATCAAAGCTGTAAAAGTGTATCGTTCTATCCACCACAGAAGCTGAGTGTATCGCTGCTACAGAAGCCAGTAAGGAACTCTTGTGGATGAAGAATTTTCTGAAGGAGCTATCTCACAAGCAAGAGAAGTACACTCTATATTGTGACAGTCAGAGCACCATCGACTTGAGTAATCACTCAAGGACAAAACATATCGACGTACGTCTTTATTGGATCCGTGATGCTTGGGAGAATCGTCTTATGAACATTAAGAAGATTGATACAAGCCGAAATCCGTCTGATATGATGACGAAGTCTCTACCAAAAGAGAAGCATGACTTCTGCCGAAGAAAGGCATGTATGACTACTGTTTGAAAACTTTCTCTTCATGAGGATGAAGAGGGAGATTGGTGGGAACGGGATCCATCCCCATGATGAATTAATATGGATTTAATCCATGGAGATTTTGTGATTGACTACATGCATGCATTGATAGATTGTCTTTCCTCATGCATTGGGAAAAGGAAGGGCTAGTTTTTGGACTTCCCCATGTAATGAATATGGTGTACCCAAGAGGCATATCCTCCCTATAAATAGAGGGGGGATGGTGAATGTTGAAAACAAGAAGTAAGAACAAGAGCCACATACAATCTGTAGTCCTCAAGTGAGTTTGAGAGAAAGTTACAATCCTCAAGTGAGTTTGAGAGAAAGTGATCATCAAGTTAAGTTATACCAACTTGAGTGAAGACCCTTTGTAAGCTTCCATTTGATTATAGTGGAAACGGTGAAGAAGGGGCGAGTGAGGGCATAGGCTCAATTTGAGCTGAACCTCGGTAAATCTTGTGTGTGCAATCTCTCTTTGTGTTTTTTTTCTCTTCTATTTTTGTTCTCTTCTATTTTTGTTCTCATCTCATCACAAAGATGGAAAAAGTCTTGTTGTACTGTTTATTTCCCTTCACTTTCTTTTGTAAATTATTAAGTTTGATGCTGACTGGTGAATGTTTTAGTTTTCTTCTAACAATACACTCCCGCTTCTTTTTTCACTCAATTAATTTGTGCTCATGGAATTCTTCAGTGCAGGCAGCCCGGAGGAAAATACCTATTTTAGTTGACTCAGAAAGAAAGAGGGAGGGTTTGGATGATCTTCTCAGCCTTGCTACATATGTTGTATGCTCAGAAAAATTTCCACAGGCAAGAAAGCTCTTAGACTCAATTGATTCTATCTTGCAAATAATTTACAAATTTGAGGACCTGCAGCTTTTTACTAACCTTGAGATAATTACAACGCTTTAACCTTTTGTTGGTTTTATGTATAGTATCTGTATTCCTTCATCCTGTTAAACATGATAACCTTTGAGTATCATGACATGTACTCTTGCAAATCTTGAGTGAGGATTATGATTTGAGCATAGTAGTGATATATTATTAACGTCTAATTTTTCTGCAGCAATGGACAGAAGCTCCATCCACTCCAAGTGCATTGGTATCAATGCTTCTTAAATTGCCTAATCTCAAGTTTGTCATTGTGACCCTTGGAGAGAAAGGTTGCATAATGCTTGAGAGAAGCATAAAAGGTGAGCTCAGTCTATCGTCTGATTGATTGATACGATTTGAGGAAAGGATGAGATGTTGCTGATATTGTTCATATATTGCTTTTGTAACATAATCATTATAATTATTCGCTTGATTTTCCTCTTGTAGAGAATTCCAACGAAGAGGAAATTGATGTAGAGAGCTTATTAGATTCACTCATACAGCAAGTTGATCAAAGTTCTACCTCTCCAAAGTGCATCTCATCCAAGGTATGTATGTTAATTGCCAGAGTGATGTTTACAATTCATTGAATTTTCAACCTCTTTGTGCAATTCTAGTATAGAGTGATGTTTACACTCGAATTTCTTGTTTCAGTCTACCCTGAGAATTAAAGCAAATGGAATTGGTGCAGTTTGTGGAAGGCTACTAATTGGAACAGCAGACATGATACCTCCTGCAGATGTAATTGACACTACTGGTGCTGGAGATGCTTTCATTGGAGCAGTTCTATATGGTTTGTTTAACACATCATTTCATGTTTTTTATGTGTCATTACTGCTTCATGCTTTCACTAGGGCCATAAGTAATAACACCCAAGTATTTTCCTTTATTAGATTCTATGCTTGAAAGATTAGGCATAGTAAATCTGGGCCAGATACAGAACTTCCTGGTGTCATCTATTAAAAAAAATGTTAAATTTTACCTAATCACCAAAATTTTAGGGGATTTCGCACAAAACCACCGTAAACTATTTTATTAGAGAAAAAAAACCCCCAAGGTGCAAACTTTCAAATCTATAGAAAAATACATTTACTAGCAGAAAAGTATCCAACAAGGATGGTAGGCCTCCAACAAAGAAGTAAATGACCAACATTCAATTGGTTCTGATAACATACGATATATCTTTCTGTAAATTCGAAAGTTTATGATATTTTTCTATGATAAAAATAATTTATTGTATTTTCATGAAAACCCCTAATAGTTCATGGTAGCTTTGTGAAATTTACCACCTATAAATAAATCCATATGCTATATTTGCAACTTCTATGCCCTTGTATGGATGCTTAACCTTCTCATTTGCTTGTCTCAGCTTTATGTGCAGGAATGCCACCTGAAAAGATGATACCTTTTGCCTCTACAGTGGTAATTACCTATTCTTCTCTAGCGTCTACAGATTTCATTTTCTATCATTTGTTAAAAACTGTTCTTCTTGAACCGAGTACTTTCTAAATTTGCTTTTGGTTGCAGGCAGCGGCGAATTGCAGGGCTTTGGGTGCTCGCAGCGGTTTACCATGGCGAACACATCCATGCCTTTCACCATATTGGGTCTAGTCGATTCATCCCCAAGATGATTTGTTTGGTTGTTTCGAGCTGGCGAGCTTACTGCTGAGTGTTGAGAACGATTTCAGTTCTCTTGCATATACACTGCAGTATCTGTATTGTACACCATCTTAGTTTCATATTTGAACAATCCAAACTTTTTTTTTCTCGCATCGTACAGTCAAGGATAATAAAAGAATTCAAATGATGAGAAAAACCTTTTAACCTATTCCGCAGAATTGTATGTCTGTGTCAGTGTACCATAATTTTTGAAAGTTTTATGAGAGAATGTTCTAAAGTTTTATGAAATTGTTTTAAGGAAAAATTGTGTCAAGACCCCAATTTTAAGAACCCCATGTGACTAGCCCCTTCAACCTTCTTCACATGTGTTTCAGCCCCCAAAACCAAAAAAAAAAAAAAAAAAAAAGATTCAACCCTAATTCTCTATCAACTAAGCATATATAGAGAGAGAGAGAGAAAAAAAAAAATCCTAAAATGTCCTCATTTCCTCCTCTCTCTTCTCTCCAGATTTAATCTACGTGGCTCTTCCTTCCTCCTCATCTCCTCTCTCCTAACCCATCTCCTTCCTCCTTTCTCCCTCTTCCTCCTTTTTCTCTCAGATACCGACATCCCCCTCCGCCACCATTAACTTTGGATGCGCGCTCTGTCCATGTTGTCTCCTTCATCGGCCTTGTCTCTGCCACTACCAACCTTGAGCGCACCCTCCTTCATCCTCTCTGTCCTCTCCGGATCTAATATCCATGACTCCTCCCTCCTACTCTCCTCTCCTCTCTTCTAACCATTTTCTTCCTCCTCTCTCTCTCTCTCTTCCTCCTTTTCTCTCAAACACCGACATCCTCCTCTGCCACCATTGAACTTGGGCGCACGCTCCGGCTATGTTGTCTCCTTCTTCGGCCTTGCCCTCCGCCATATTGGGTGCATGTTCCACAAGACCTATAAGATATCGATTTTTCTAAAACAAATTTATAATTTATTTTTGAACATCATGAAAAGATTAAAATTTAAAGAAATACCGGCTAAATATGATTTTTGTTTGACAATTTTTTATGTTAAGTTCAAGTATAATGGATTATATATTAAGTTAATTTGTTAAATATTAAGTGTAATTTGTTACATGTTAAGTCTAATGCGTTGTACGTTAAGTCTATTTAGCATGATGTAAGTTGTCTAAAAATCACTGCAAATAGCTGATCCCCCATCAAACACCGATGATGGAAGTTATAATTCGACGGTTTCCAGAAGGCTACAATTTGAAGATTTTCACGTAGATCGATGAAGGTTATAATTTGACGACCTTCGCAACAACTGATGAAAGCTCTAATCAACAGCCTTCACAATCAACATCGGGAGTTATAATCTGACGACTCTCATATTTTCAAGAAGCCAAGACGAAGATTACAAGATGACGGTCTTTACAATGCTCTAGCAAAAGAGACTACAAATTGACGGTCTCTTCAAACCAAAACGCAAGGTTCATCCCCAGTATTCAAGTCCAAACGCACGGGTCAGACCTGCGTTGTAACATTAAAACGAACGGGTCGGACCTGCATTGCAACATCAAAACGCATGGGTCAGACCTACGTTGCAACATCAAAATGCAGTGCGACTTGTGCATTCTCAACCACCAAAATAGGCCTAACTCTACGTTTCAAGTCTAAAACGCAGAGTTCGGGCCCAGAAAGCAAAAATTCTCTGCGTTTGACTCATTCAAACGGTTCCAAAAACTATTTTCCACGATCTGAGGGGATCACAATTCCACCCAGGAGTGGTATAAGGGGGCGATTACACCCCTTAAACCCTTGAACGGTTTCAAAACCGTTTTCCACGAAATGGGGTTGGTTACACCCTATTAAGGGGAGATTTTAGGGGCGGTTACACCCTTAAAACCTCTATAAATATGGGTAAACTCAACTGAATCCGGGGCTGGCTTTTTGGGGAATTGTTGGAGCTTTGGAGATCGACAACATGAGCTTTCTTCATCCTTAGCTTACAAACTGATTTCGATTAAATCAACTCTTTCATAGAGTTTCAAACTCGTTTAGAGTTATCAACTCATCAAGAGCTCTTTCAAACTTGCCATGCAAGTTCTCCACAATGTTAATTTGTGAGGAAAAGACCATGTTCCAGTGAAACAAGACGTTCGGATCGTCAACGAGAAACAAACTCGAGGCGAGCATTCGAGGGAGGTATCTCATCGCCACCGTGAAGAACACAGTTTTAAACAAAGGGGAGGATCTCTGTCGATCTTCTTATCTTTTGTAATCAGGAATACAAATTGTAACCGAGATTGAGAGAGTTGTAAACGTTCTTTTTTTAAGCAGTTAGAGGGAATAGATCAAATTCAATTCTTTCATTTTTCTTCTTATTACAAATTTTCCAACAAACACATGATGTTAATTCTAATTGGTTAAATATTAAGTCTATGGAGTTAAATATTAAGTCTAATCGGTTAAATGTTATACCTAGCTAATTGGAATATATTTTTCATCTAATGAAAAACATGTTATTGTAATGAAAATAATATTAAGCCTAAATTTTCCCATGTTAATTCTAGTGAGAGGAATGTCAAGTCTAATATGTTGAATGTTAATTCTAATTAGAGGAATGTCAAGTCTAATAATGACATTTTTAAGTCTAATCAGAAGATTGTCAAGTCTAATCTATTAAGTATTAAGTCTCGCTTGTTAACTCAAATTAGTTCGATGTTAAGTCTAATGAGTTGGAAGTAAAGTCCAAGGGCTTGTATGTTAAGTCTATTGGGTTGAATAATAAGTCTAATGGCTTGCATGTTAACTCTATTAGGTTAAATAATAAGTCTAAAGGTAGAATATTAAGTGTAATAGATTATATTGTTAAGTCTAATTTATTGAATATTAAGTGTAATTTTTTACATGTTAAGTCTATTGTGTTGTACGTTACATTTAATTGGCGTGATGTTAATTCTAATTATAGGAATGCCAAGTCAAATAAGTTGAATGTTAAGTCTAATTAGAGGAATGTCAAGTCTAATAAGTTGAATGTTAAGTCTAATCTCAAGATTATCAAGTCTAATCTATTGAATATTAAGTCTCGTTTGTTAACTCAAATTGGTTCAATGTTAAGTCTATTGGGTTGAATAATAAGTCCAAGGGGTAAGTCTATTGGGTTGAATAATAAATCTATATGTGGAATGTTAAGTATAATGGATTATATATTAAGTCTAATTTATTAAATATTAAGTGTAATTTGTTACATGCTAAATCTAATACGTTGTATGTTAAGTCTAATTAGCGTGATGTTAATTCTAATTGGTTGAATGTTAAGTCTATAGAGTTGAATATTAAATTTATTTCTTACCAACTAAGTACAAAGAGAGAAAAATAGAAAAATCTCAAAATACACTTATTAGAATTAATATCACGCAATTAGACTTAACAAACAACGCATTAGACTTAACATGTAACAAATTACACTTAACATTTAACAAATTAGACTTAACATATAATTCATTACACTTAACATTCTACCTTTAGACTTATTATTCAACCCAACAAACTTAACATACAAGCCATTGGATTTATTATTTGACCCAATAGACTTAACATCAAACTAATTTGAGTTAACAAGCGAGACTTAATACTTAATATATTAGACTTGACAATCTTCTGATTAGACTTAAAAATGTCGTTATTAGACTTGACATTCCTCTAATTAGAATTAACATTCAACATACTAGACTTGACATTCCTCTCACTAGAATTAACATGGGAAAATTTAGACTTAATATTATTTTCATTACAAATAACATGTTTTTCATTAGATGAAAAATATCTTCCAATTAGCTAGGTATAACATTTAACCGATTAGACTTAATATTTAACTCCATAGACTTAACATTTAACCAATTAGAATTAACATAATGTGTTTGTTGGAAAATTTATAATAAGAAGAAAAATGAAAGAATTGAATTTGATTTATTCCCTCTAACTGCTTAAAAAAAGAATATTTATAACTCTCTCAATCTTGATTACAATTTGTATTCCTGATTACAAAAGATAAGAAGATCGACATAGATCCTCCCCTTTGTTTAAAACTGGGTTCTTCACGGTGGCGATGAGATGCCTCCCTCGAATGCTCGCGTCGAGTTTGCTTCTCGTTGACGATCCGAACGTCTTGTTTCACTGGAACATGGTCTTCTCCTCGCGAATTGACGCTGTGGAGAACTTGCATGGCAAGTTTAAAAGAACTCTTGATGAGTTGATAACTCTAAACGAGCTTAAAACTCTATGAAAGAGTTGATTTAACCGAAATCAGTTTGTAAGCTAAGGATGAAGAAAGCTCCCGTTGTCGATCTTCAAAGCTCCAACAATTCCCCAAAAAGCCAGCCCCGAATTCAGTTGAGTTTACCCATATTTATAAAGGTTTTAGGGGTGTAACCGCCCCCTAAAATCTCTCCTTAATGGGATGTAACCGACCCCATTTCGTGGAAAACGGTTTTAAAACCGTTCAAGGGTTTAAGGGGTATAATCGCCCCCATTAAATCACTCCTGGATGGAGTTGTGATCCCCTCAGATCGTGGAAAATGATTTTTAGAACCGTTTGAATGAGTCAAACACAGAGAATAGCGTTATGGGCCCGAACTCTGTGTTTTAGACTTGAAACGCAGAGTTGGGCCTATTTTGGTGGCTGAGAACGTACAGGTCGCACTGCGTTTTAATGTTGCAACGCAGGTCCGACCCGTGCGTTTTGATGTTACAACGTAGGTCCGACCCGTGCATTTTGATGTTACAACGTAGGTCCGACCCATGCGTTTTGATGTTGCAACACAGGTCCGACCCGTGCGTTTGGACTTGAACGCTGGGGATGAACCCTACGTTTTGATTTGAAGAGACCGTTAATTTGTAGTCTCTTTTGCTAGAGCGTTGCAAAGACCGTCATCTTGTAATCTTCGTCTTGGCTCCTTAAAAATATGAGAGTCGTCAGATTGTAACTCCTGATGTTGATTGTGAATGCTGATTAGAGCTTTCATCAGTTGTTGCGAAGTTCGTCAGATTGTAACATTCATCGATCTACGCGAAGGTCTTTGTAGGTGTCAAAAAATGCTTACGGACATCCAAATACTGCTTAAGACAAAGAGAAGACAATAAACGCCATTATCATAGTCAGAGGGGATCATCCAAAAGAAGCGAAACAACATAGAAGAACATTGTGCACACTAACGACAAAATACACTGACAGGCGACATGCATAGGCACGACAGCCCATGGTGACGCGCCTAAGGCGCGACAGCCCATGGTGACGCGCCTAAAGCGCGGCAGTCCATGGTGATGCGCCAAAGGCGCGACAGCAAAGGGTAACGAGCAAACACAGTGGCCTCTTATATAATTTGTTGGTAATTTTTAAGATCTCTTGAAGGTCCACGTGGCAGCATATCAGAAAGAGAACGTGTACTAACGTGGATAAGCAGTTAAACCACGAAAAAAGTGGTTAAAAGTCGTGGGAGAATGGTTTTAAATAGGTTGGAATGTGGCAGAAACCGTCTTTTTGGCCGCGCCAGCCTACACTGACGCGCCAATAGCCGCGGCAGCGTGGACTAACGTGCCCAAAGAACATACACTCGATCAGTTATTTTGCCTCCATTTCCACTGTTGTGCACTCCTATCCCTATAAATATCTCCCTAGACACGAAACAAAGGACAGAGAGCAGATTGGAGCATAGAGACTTGAGATTTTGGTGATTTTGAGCAAGAGAGAAAGAGTCTTCATCTTTTATAGATAACTCCCAGTGATTCCTAGAGATCTAAGCTCTGACTTGATCTTTGGAAGAGTAAACATCTTACATCGATAAGATCGCTTCAGATTCCTACTTCGATAAACGAAGAAGGAACCTCCAAACCTCTTTCACGATCGGTGAATTAGTGGTCCACGAGCCAAAGCACTCCCGATACAGGCAAAGTACCACAAAACAAGAATCGATAAACGATTTTTGTGTTATTTTCTCAAAAGTTATAATTTTCTCAATTTTTCATTGTAATTCATTGTAAACGACCGAAGTTTAATGGAATCATCAATGGAAACGACTTTTGAAGAAAACAAACTGGCGACCACAGTAGGAGCCAACGGTCTCGCTGCCAAGGCCGTAGTGTCGCAGCCGATCAAGATCGTGATCAATGAAGAGATCGAATATGAATTCGATCAAGCAAAATTCGAGGAGTATCTGTCATCCTCATCCTCAAAATCTTCCTCACCTCGCAAGTGCAGGAAGATTTCCTCTTCCAAGAAAGTTTTCAAGTCTTCAATTCCGATGAAGACCGCAGGTGAAGGTTCTTACCCGATCGTTGCTAAGGAATCTGCCTGTAACATCTCTGCTCCAAGTGACTCTGCACCAATTAAGGAGTCGTTGAATCACGGTTCGCCAGCACCGACGAAAAGAGCTCGTCAGAGACAACATCAGTGCCGTGCTCGTCAATTGGCTAAAGCCTTACAACAAACCGATGAGGTCCATTATTATGCGAACCTAAAATCGAGAAAGCATGCAACGAACCAGTTGCCTCAAAAACAAGACACTCACATTTCTGCACAACTTACGACGGAGGAATGGACCCTCATCAAAAGAGCACGTTCAACCCTCAAAGAACGTATACAGAAGCGTCAGATGAAGGCTGCTCATGCCCGTGCCCTTCGTCAACAGAAGCAAGAAGGGAAGAAAGAAATGGTGTTTGAAAAATCATCAAAGAACTACAAGGTTTGGATTCCCAAAACCAAAAATACTTGGGAGTTGAATCAGGGAAGTTCATCATTCAACCGCGGCAGTCTATACTGCCGCGGCAAGACTTTTGACCGTGGCAGTCACAACCGCCGCGGCACTTATTCCAACCGCGGTAGTCTCCACTGCCGCGGCACGTCATCCAACCGCGTCATCGCACCTTGCCGCGACCAAGAAGAAGTTAGCAAGATCATTTCTTCGACTCCATCGACGTCCGCTCTTGCTCCGTCTATTACAACTGTGCCTACTGTATCACCAGTAAAACCCTGGGTTAGTCTAGACTTATCAGAATTAAAGATTACAATGGCAGATCGCCTCGATCCTCTGTCTGATGAGCGAGGCAAAGCTCTAATTAAAGAACACTCGAATCTAGCAAATAAACCCTTAGTGGTTTCTTATACAAGGGGTCATAAATATCCGCCTGTCAGAACTGAACAAGTCCAAAACAAGAAAATATCAATTCGCTCTTGTTTGGGACCTATGAAGACTCCATTTTCGCAAGGGGGTGGATTTAAGAATTCAACATTGAATCGCCCAGAGGCGACAACTAGTCGTCCTGTGCATGTTAACAAGGTTCAAAAGCAAAAGTTAGGTTGCTCAAATCACAATAATGATGAGCTGTACTATCAAAATAATAACTCATGAAAAAAAATTGCCCGAGAAGATGAGTCTCATTGCGCCTGCGAGAGGCTCATTAAGGCAGTATTAACAGAATGCGGTTGCTCCAAAACTAAACCAACAAGAGTCTTCGTATTTTAAAGACTTTCCACCGAAGCGTCAAAACCCAAAATGAGGTGTTTCAACAAGAAGAAACCTGCAACTCAACAAGATGAGCTCCCTGAGGTCACTATTAATATGACTGGTAGAGGAAAGCAACAATTAGTCAATCCTGACCCTGATTTCTCTCCGGGAGGAAGAGTTGAGCGGGGTCTCTCTCAAAAGATGTTGCGGTTACAACAAAGAGCCAACCGACGTCGAGAATACAAGAGAATGCATGAAGGTTTATCTTCAGACGAGGAACTGTCAGATACTTGTTCCGTTGTTGCTTCGGACGACACCACATCCAGTGTTGGAAAAATCAGAGAATCATTTGCAATCACGCCGGATCAACTAGCTCAGATACTGCAGGAAGCGTTAGCTAAACAACACGAGGAAATTAGAGCTGAAATCAAAACCGAGATGGAATTGACAATACAGCAGATGCGAGATTTGCAGGCTCAACAACACCAACCGGAATCGAGCTAAAAGGAAGAATCCAGCCAGCGTAACACTATAACTGAGGTCGATAATGAAGAAGATGAGACTATCTTTGCTGATCCTCCTCTTGATAAAGACAATTCCGGAAGCGGTCCAGTTAAGTCATCTACTCAACCTACTCAAATCTACTTGAAGAAGAGTGAGGAAGAGGATAAGAAGATGCAAGATCTTGAGAGCAAAGTCAATGCTCTGATGACGGCCCAGGAAGTGAAGAAAACGGGCATTCCATACCCATACCCGAGGGAGTGGGATCTGATTCCTTATCCCCCAAAATTTAGTTTGATTAACTTTACTCCTTTTGATGGCAGGGATTCACCCACTCAGCACTTGATCTATTTCAAGTCACATCTTGGTGTAATATCCGGAAACAAAGCTTTGATGGTTCGGTTATTCGTAGGAACCCTCCGTGGGCCTGCCTTCGATTGGTACCGACGCCTTAAACCTGGGAGTATCACTAGCTGGGAGGATATGGAAGGATTATTCCTCACCAATTTCTTCGATGACGATACTGAGGTCTCTATTGGCACCTTGTTGGACGAGAAGCAGAAAGATGGGGAGTCGGTTGATGTCTTCGTCAAACGATTCCAGAACAAAGCGGTAAACTACCGAGATCCACTTACAGAAGAATTCATCCTACAGACATGTCATAATAACTTGTCATTGGATGTATTAGAAGTCATGAGGGTTGTGCCCTCTAAAACATGGAAAGAATTAAAAGTGAGAGGTGAACAAGCTGAGCGCTTTCTCAAGAGAAAGAAGTTGGAGAGGGTTCAGCCACCAGCTAATCCTCAAAAACAGAATTTTAACCTTCGAGACAGAGGAAGAGGGTCTGCAGCTACTGTTGATGCACATCAAACATCACAACAGCCGCAACAACAACAACCGCAGCAGTCATCTTTCCAATTGGCACCGAATCAGAATCAACAGCCTCCCAGGCAACCTAAGACTACAGAACCCAGATTTCTGAAAGAGTATTCTTTCAAGGATGATGAAATACCAGTTATCTTCAAATATCTTTTAGACAACAACAAGATCAAACTTCCACCAGTCACAAACCAGGAAGAAGCAAAGAAGACTAACGACCCGAAGTATTGTGCATATCACAGAAGGGTCCATCATCCTACTAAGGCGTGTTATGTCTTAAAAGATAAAATACAAACCTTAATCGATGTTGGTATCGTGACACCAAAACCAAAAGAGAAGAAAATAGGTACAAATACGGTGTCTATTAGCTTCAGATCAGTTCCTTTATCCTGGTTTCAAGCCGAGCCAGTATCAAAAGTCAAAATGCAAATCATCAACAATGACCCTCATGGACAGCGCCAAAAAGGGCTTGTGTCACACACAACCCCCAACGACGAAATTCTTTGGGTTCATCCGGATTTGTTTGAAGATGAACAATGGACAGCATCCACGTCAAAGAATAAATTAAAAGGCAAGGGAAAAGAGAAGTCCTGTTATGGAGCCTCGACAATTCCTGAGAAGAATGACGAAGAAATTCCAGCTTTACCGTTTTCTGAGGAAGAACAAGAGTCTTTGGCTACAAGGGGTGGGAATGAATACCATTATAAGTATCCTGAAACCTCTAACCCAAACGCTAAAACCCTTGTAGAACTGGGGGTAGTTGCAACTCCTCCTGTGGCTGCTGGAAAACCGCAACAACCAGCTAAACAAAAAGAAAAAGAACCCCAACATAAAGAGGTTCAAGTTCCGAAGCAGTCTCGCTTCAATCGACCGATTGGACGAGATAAACCAGAAAGCTTAAATACTCCATACCGCTTCGATGTCATGACTCAGTTGGCTAATATCCCAGCAAGGATCATGCTATATGAGTTATTACGCCTCTTGAAAGATACTAGAGAATCTTTACAAGAAGCCTTAGCTGATTATGAGGTATTCCTTACTCAGATTAAGCCAACTCCTGAAGAGCCAGAGTCATCAGTTCAGTATTACAATCTGGCAGCCACGAAATTCTCTTGCATCGCTTTCACAAAAGAAGATATGCAAGTCAGGAATTCGAAACATGATAGGCCTCTATATTTCACAGGATATATTGGCTCGAGCGTTGTCAACCGGATCCAAGTTGACCCTGGTTCCGCTGTCAGCATTATGCCGCTACGAATGATGTACCACCTGTTGGCCTTCTTGTTTTGATGATGTTTAACAAATAAATTACCACTAATATTGTTTATCTAGTATTTGTGTTTTCTTATCTATTATAGACAAACAACGAGTTGGAGGATGGATGGAATAGAGCTTCAACGATCATATCCAAAGGAGGTTGGCAGAATATCGGGTTGAAGCTTATACAATTCAAGTTAAAGATCAAGTTCAAGCTTCATCCGCAACGTGTACCAAGTTGAGCTACAATGAAGATCAAGATCATTGCTTGGGTAACTTTAGTTTAGGAGTTTATATTATGTGTGTTAGTACTTTAAGCTCAATCATATACACACATACACATTTTGGTTTTGTATATATATAGTTATATATATACATATATGTTTTGGTTTGATAGTTTTTAAGTTTTACTATGAAACAATTGAATATAATTAGAAAACATATTTTTGTTTCATACTTATATGCATATATATGATTTCATTAATATCAATTTTAGTTAGTTCAATGAAATCATGTTTTAGTGCATTATATGTGTATTTTGATAAAATACTACATTCATTATTTATAGACTTCATAACAATAATTTACATTTTTCTTCAAGTCTATAAAATCATTTTATAAAGTTTCAAAAGTTGGTTTAGGTCAAAACATCAAACTCATGTGTTTACACTTTCATGTTTTGGACTATTTTGTAAAATAATGATATTTTTCATTTAGGAAGTCCTTTTTGGAAATCAGTCATTATAGTATGTTTATTATCATGTCTACAATCATTTTCCAAAGTTTTATATTTTTTGGAATTTATTTGATATTTTTAAACAGGGTTTTAAAATCAGCAAATCAGATTTTCATGTATCAGTTCTTGGTCGACCGCGCCTATGTTCTTTCGTCACTGGGCAGCAGAGAGTTTGTCGGTCGACCGCCGCGATCGACCAAGAGCTCGAAATTTCTATCGGTCGATCGGACCAGTCGACCGAAGAAGTCTCTGCGCGTTTTCTCCGTTTGGAACCTGGATCGCGGTCGACCGCGAGAATTTTTGGTCGACCGCCAATGTGACCGTTGGTTCCCTAATGGCTATTTTCTGAGCTGATTTTTTCTGGGCTTTTTGGACTTTTACTTGGGGGTTTTGGCTGAGTTTTTGAGTGGGTATAAATACCCTATTACTGCTCTCTTTCAAGTTAGCTAAGAAGGTTTTAAACAAGTTTTTAAACAAGGGTTTAAGTGTGGTTTTACTGGTTGTTTTAAGTTTGGGTTTTGTTTACAAAGGAGGAATCTTCACTGCAGATTGAGGGATTCTTTCTCAATCTTCTTCATCATCTTCTTTGTGTTTTAGAGAAGTTTTCTAACTCTTTTCTCTAAAAATTTTATTATTGATTTTCATGTTCTTATTGCTAGTTTGCTATTTGAGTTAGATTTGATTTCACTCATTGTTTACACACACCCACATGAGCTTATTGTATTGTCATACATAATATAGTTAGGTTGGTGAGAGTTGTAACATTGAGTGTGAGCTTTCATTGTGTTCTCATCCATATTAGAGAACAATCATTTGTTAATTTGTGCTTATTGTGAAGTTCACTTTGTAATACACTTGTACACCGAGTGAGGAGTGTGTGGTAAGAGTCGGGGATCGTTCCAAGAGGAGTGGCGTCAGTTGACGAACTTAGGGAGATGTTGTAACCGAGCACTTGAGGGAGACACGGCTAGGTCCAACACTTGTGAGGGTGTAGAGTGTGTTTGCAAGAGTGTCAATTGTAAAGTTTTCGGTTAGCTAGAAAACCGAGTGTGAGGAGTGTATGTTGATCGGTGATCGTTGAAAACCAACATAGTGTGGTTGTAAACGTTATTTGGGTGAGCGTAGAAAACCCGGTTGTGATAGTGGATTTCTCCCTGGGAGTGGGGAGCGGAGACGTAGGACGGAAGGTCCGAACTCCGTGATCATATTTCTTGTTTGAGTTTGTCTTTGGCATATTTGTTTTTGCATTCATCTTATATCGCCAATTGTGCATTGCTCATTTATTTCATCCACTATCTTATTTAGATTATTTACCCTTGTGTTAGTTTACATATCCTTACATATATCATATTGTATATCTCTTTGGTAGGATATATCACCTTGTGTTAGTTTTATATCCTTGCACATACATTGTCTATATCTCTTTGTTAGGATATATCTTGTTGTTCATATTGCTTATCCTAGTTCATATAACTTGTTATATTTCATACATACTAGGATAACTTGTTAATTAATTTTAATTGGCATATAATTGGATTAGATTAGCATAAGACCCTAATCACCCCCCTCTAGGGTCTAACAATTGGTATCAGAGCTTGATACTCTTTGATTTAAGGTCTAATCGCCTTGAGTTAAAGATCCAAGTTAATTTTTTTGTGCTAATCTTATTTTGATTGTATTTGCATCGTGCTTGCATATTTTTACAATTTATGGATATGAATGATGCATCTTATTTAGGCTATGATTCTAGTGTTGCTCATAGATTAGATAATTTCCCCTATGCCCAATGGTGTGTTAGATTTAAGCTATTTGTTAGATCTAAACATTTTGATTTATGGGAAATTATAGATAATGCTTATATTGTGCCCATTTTGGAGAAATCCAAGTGGAATAAAAATGATCATCGAATGTTTACTATGAACAATATTTTGTTAGAATATTTGCTAAATGCTTTTAACTCATCTATGTCTAACAAGTTTGTTTATTTTGATAGTGCTTACACCTTATGGATATTTATAGAAGCACATCAAGGAGACTTGGAGGCGATCCGACAAGCTTTGGAGGATCCCGCTTCAAGTTCTAAAGGAGCTTCATGCACACGAGCACTAGGCGATAGTCCTAGTGAAGTTTGCAAGTTCGAAACTACTAATGATTTATCTAGTGATGAACTTGCTTGCGCTAGTGAAAAATTATTGCATGCCTTTAACAAATTGCAAAATGATTTTATTAATTTACAAAGCAAGCATGATAATTTGAAACCCGATCATGAGTTGTTAGCATCTAAGTTTGAAACTATTTCTAATGAAAATGTGATCCTTAAAGAAAATAATAAAAAATTAAAATTGGATCATGATTCTTTGCTTTCAAACTTTGCCTTGTTAACTCATGAAAGAGATAATACCATGTTAGAAGTAGAGAACATACAAAATGATACTGCTTCTTTTATAAATGACTATTTATGTTCTACTTCTAAAAATGCATATGTGCCTAAAAATGAAGACTTGAATCTTATGAAAAAATAAATTTCATCTGAAAACATGCATCAATAATCATAAGAAGCTTATGGATATGTGTGCCAAGTTTAAGAAATCATCCACTCATCATGCACACATATATAGCAAAGTTTATAAATGTTCAATTTGCGGCCGTAAAGGCCATCTAGCTAAATTTTGCTATGATGCACACAAACATAAAAATATCAATGCTCTTTGTGCATCTCATGTAGCTTCCTTATCACATGTACACACACATGCACCCGTTGTTCATCATAAGCATGCTCATGTGTATAGATGTGATCATTGTGGTCGTTTTGGTCATTTGGCCGAATATTGTTTTGATTTAAAAAGAAAATCTTCTTTGCCAAATATTTCTAGTAGACCACATATTTTTAAATGTGATGTTTATGGTAGATATGGCCACTTAGGAAAGTTTTGTTTTGATAAGGTTTCTCATTTGCAAAATAATTTTAAAAGACCATCCATGTTTGCAAATGTTTCTAATATCTCCCGTGCACGAGCTAATGGTCCACAAAAACAAATGGATCTCTTTCATTGCACAATTTACAATCGGAAGGGTCATTTGATTATTGCTTTGACCTTGTTAGTGCACCACATATGCCCAAACGGGTTCATAACCCAAGAGCTTTAAGCTTAATTGATAGGGGTCATGTCCCTAAATCTTTTGGTACTGTAGGCTGTCTAAAACTCACAATAGATAGCTGATCCCTATGAGATTACAAGGCAATGGTTCCTTCAAATCGAGAAGCAGAATTCATCCTTACGATCAAAGCAGAAGAGATTTCTAAATCATTACATCTGCAGTATTATAATCGCTACAAACACGACCTCATGTTTGAGATGATTGATCTTGATGGTTGCGACAACAACATGACCAATATTATATTAGCAACTATTAGAGATGCTGATGAGCAGTGGAATGATTTCAGAAATAAAAGGTTGGACTTAGTTGGTGAGTTGCTTGGTAGAGAGCTGTGGACAAATATTCGTCCAGAAGACACTATGGATGTTGATTCCCGTCAAGTTCTAACAACGAAAGCTACAATCAAATAGTTTTCACGCCAACAATCGAAAGCTGCAAGTGGAGGACTTTTCACATAGATCGAGAAGGGTTACAATTCAACGATGCTTTCGACAGCCGATGAAAACTCTATTCAGCAGCCTTCACAATCAACAGTGAGAGTTACAATTTGACGACTTTCACACTCCACAACAACCAAAGCGAGGATTACTGAACGACGGTCCTTGCAACACCTTACAGAAGAAGTTACAAGTCAACTAGCTCCTTCTAAAACGCAGAAGTCATCCCCGCGTTACAATTCTGGAAGTGCAGGCGACCCCCGCGTTTCCAAGTCACAAATCAAACGTGAGCAACCCTCGCGTTCGTAGGGGTTCAACCCACACCGACCCCCGCATTTCCAAGCAGGCAACAAGCCAAAATGCGAGCGACCCTCGCGTTCATGGATGTTCAGCCAACACCCAACCTCGCGTCTCAATTCTAAGACACGAAGTTGGGTTCTGAACGCCTGATTGGGCGTTTGACTTGTTCAAACACGAGTCGAACGGTTTCAGAACTGTTTTCCCACGATCTGAGGAAATCACGCCCACGTAGGAGCAGATTTAGAGGGCAGTTCCAACCTCTTATCCTCCTATAAAAACTCAACGAACCCAACGAATCAAGGGTTGGATTCTGGAGATTGGACTTTCAGAATCTAAACAGAAGAGCAGCAGGGGCGAATCCTGGAGGATCTCAACCACTCGGGTTTGGTGATTCAACAGCAGTAACAGCAAAATCCTTGGGGATAGGATTTTTAAATCAAATCTCAGAAGATCAAATCTGAGAGGATTCTTCAACAACAGAAGATTTGCTTGGTCATTAACCAAATTTTCGGTTGTAACAACTCTATCTACAGAGTTTTAACTCGTTTAGAGTTCTTAAACTCATTAAAGAGTTACGTATAAAACTTCCCACAGAAGTTCATCGTTCCCACGAGATAAGAGACAGTCAGATCATCAACGGAGAGCAAATTCGACGCGAACAATCGAAGGAGGCACTCCATCGCTACCTTGAAGAACCCAGTTTTAAACAAATGAGAAAACTAAATTTGTTTTCTTCTCTTTTGTAATCAAGTTGTAATCGGAATTAAAGGAATTCAATTCAATTTTCTTTTCTTCTTTTCATTGCAATTTTCCTACATACAAAAGATGGCGACTCCGCTGGGGACTAGCTTTTCCGATGAAGAAGTGGTGGCGCAGTCAGACGTCCACCTCATGGGAACGACTGTAGAAACTCTCGTCGTAGAGTTTGATCAAGCAAAGTATGAGGAAGTCCTATCCTCTGGATCGCTGAGCCCCAAGGCTAAACGCGATGTCCGCAAGATCTCCAAGGAGATCAACTCTGTTGTTGAAACACCGAAGAAAGTCCTCTCCTTCGGCCAGGAACTCAAACTGGCTCTGCTGGTTGATAATCCCACATCCGCGTCAGCATCACGTGCTTCAGGCCATAAACGGCCTGTAGAGGAGATGAACTCTATAGACGTCAATGACGCTGCTGCCAAGGCTTTGAAACAAGCCAAGAAGAACGCCGCTCGCCGACGGAGAAGATCCATACGACGAGCACACTTACGTGAAAGCCGAATGTTGGCTCAACGCGAAGATTGCGTTTCTAAAATTTTACCCGAGCCCAGCGTTCCTAAAGAAGAACGCTCGCTTCGCGGCAATGAGCCCAACTATGAGCCTCGGCTAATACAGCTAAAACGCGACCCTGAATGGCGTGTTGTTCCTTCAAAGCGCAGCCCTCAGAGAGAAGCTGCCAAAGACAAACACGACCCTCAGGGAAGCGTTCAACCAAAACATGGCCCTCACGGGTCTGTTTCACCAAATAAATGCGACCCTCAGGGGCGCGTTCAAACAAAACATGACCCTCGCGGGTCTGTTTCATCATTTAAACGTAGGCCTCGGCCTAACGTTCATAAATCCAAACGCGACCTTCGCGTTACCCTTCAGGAACGCGACCCTCGCGTTGCTTTTCAAGAACGCGATCATCAAGAGGTCCGCCAAGTTCAGAAAAACCAGCGTGGTTTCAAAATCCACGTTCGGCAAGAACTAATTTCATCCACCCAAAGGCAGGGGGTTCCATCTCCGCCTCCACACCCGGGGAAAGTTTCCTCCCAAGTTCCTGATCTGCGGGAATTGTTGTCAAGAGGAAAACTAACAGTACAAGCAGCTCACTCATGCCAATGTGAGAGGCTTATCTCGGCGGTCCTTTCGGAGTGCCATTGCTGTACATCTGCACCTCGGCAGTCTGTATTCGATAGGTTGACGAACGTTGTCAGGCCTGCCAAATGACAACACCGATACAGAAAGAAGACGACCGAGACTGAATACCCCAAAGTCACTATAAATGTGATAGGTAAAGGGAAGGCCCTTGATCCCAGTTCTGAAGAATCACAAAGGAGTCATTCCCCGACTGTTCGGGAAAGGTGCAAAGAGTTTGAAGGGGTGTACCAACACACCCGAACTCGTACAGGAGCTATTCGCACGGTTAACTACCAGAGGTTAGCCAAGGGGATCGCTTCTAACGAGGAACATTCGGCAATAGCCGAATCCCAATCTTCCAGCTCTGTTGTAGCTCGTGAAGTCTCTGTTTACACAACAGGGAATCATGAAGACTTAGCTAAGAGAGTTGACGAACACCACGTCATGCTCCAAACGCAACAGGAGACACTTCTCCAAGTAAAGGATATGTTGGCTCAGCTCCTTGCTGAAAAAGGCCAAAGACCTGAATCTTCCCAAAGAACCACATCGAAGGGAAAACAAAAAACGACTGAACATTCAGATCGTGAAACTCACAACCTGGAATCCTCCTCCGAAAACGAGAAGGAGACAGAAAGAGAATTGCACCCTCAGTCCACCAAAGTGGATGAGCTAGAAGCCCGCCTCAACGCAATGGCCAACAGAAGCGAGCTTCGCGAAGAAGGGGTGATACGGCCTTACCCTGCGGAATGGGATACAGCTCCTTACCCACCAAAGTTTAAGGTCCCTACCTTGCAACCGTTTGATGGCACAGGATCGCCGAATCAACACATTTACTACTTCAAATCCCAGACTGGAGATGTGGTAGCAAATGACGCTATCTTAACCCGCTTGTTCATCGGCACTCTTAAAGGAGTTGCCTTTGAATGGTTCATGAAATTGCCTGCTGGGTCTATCCAGAAATGGATAGACTTGGAAAGGCTATTCCTGGCTAGGTTCTTCGAGGACGATACAGAAGTCTCGGTCCCGACTCTTCTCGCCACCAAACAGAAAAAGGGAGAGTCTATTAAGGCTTACGTGGAGAGATTTCGCAACTTGACATTACGACGCCCCTCAGGTATGACCCAATCAACCCTAGTTGCAACTTGCAGGCACAATCTGCAGACTCAGCTCCTTGCCCAGATGGCGGTAGCGGAGTATCGCTCCTGGAGACAGTTGGTGTCGCAAGGAGAACAAGCTGAAGAGATAGTGGCGCGAGTTAAAGCTGAAGAGGAGCCACAACCCAAGCCGCAGCAACAACGCAATCAACACAACGCCCAGCGGTCTAAGGGAAAGGAAACTCTAGCAGCTGATTACACGCGAGTGCCACCACCTACTAAGCAAGGCAAGGCGCCAAATCAACAGAGAGCGCCAAAGCAGTATTCGTTCAAAGAAGAGCATGTGGACACCTTGTTCCAACTACTTCGGAAGAACAACAAACTGCAGCTTCCCGAAATCAGGAAACCGGATGAGGTAGGAAAAGTTGATGATCCCAACTATTGCCGATATCACAGGTTCCTGGGTCACCCTACCAGAAAATGTTACGTCTTCAAAGACATTCTACAAAATCTGGTAAATGCAAATGTGCTCACTCTGAAGCCCGAGCAGAAGACCGTGTCTACCAACTTGATAGTGGTCTAATTCGGTGACTTCCCACCGGTGACCACTGCAAATGGCGTCGTTCCCATTCATAAGGGAGAGATGCACTTGAAGAATGCTGACTTGCATAGTCAGAAAGACAAGGGATTGATACCCCTCACCACTCTAAAAGGAGAGATCATGTGGGTTCATCCCGATCTGCTGGAAGACCAACAGTGGACGAGCACCTCGTCCAAGAAGAAAGGAGGCAAGGCTAAGTCTTCCAACATGATTAGCCCCTCCGTTACTGAAAATGATGATTACCTCAAACCTCTCACTGATTCAGAAGAAGAGAGGATTGTCCTGGCAGCATACCCAGGAGATAACCCTGGCACTCGGTCGGGAAAAGCTTACTTGAGAGATTATGGCCAGAATCCTCAAGAAGCTGAAGAACAGCCCCAAGACGCTGGGGGTTCTGTACCAAAAAAGCCGGCTGATAAGGGAAAGCAAAAAGAGGTCCGGTTCAATAAAAATCTTCACTAGGAACATGGGGAGTCGAGCGCGCCCTTCCAATTCAATGTCATGGCGCAGCTGGCCAACATACCAGCCAGGATTACCCTATATGAACTCCTGAGGTTGTCTAGGACTACTAAAGAAGCTCTGATTGAAGCCTTAAAGAATACAGAGAGCTTCATCACCCAAGTCACTCCAATTTCCGAGGCTTCTGAAGAACAAACTTGTCGGCAATGTCTGCAAGCAGCAAGAAGCTTACCTTGCATATCCTTTACTCAAGAAGATATGCAGGTCAAACACAAGCATGACAGACCTCTGTACTATACAGGGTACATTGGGTCGTCAGAAATTAGTCGTGTTCAGGTTGACCCGGGCTCAGTGCTCAGCATTATGCCTTACAGGGTCATGCAGGTCTTAGGAATCCCTATACATCGGCTGAACACCACCCAGACAACCATCTTCAGTTTCAACGCAAACAGCACTCGGCCTCTGGGGAAGATCAAACTCAGATGTCAGATTGGAGACCTCAAGTCCGAGGTAACATGCTACATCATAGACGCGGACACTTCCTACAATCTATTGTTGGGAAGGCCTTGGATACATGCAAACCGTATTGTCCCGTCTACTCTGCATCAGGTTATGAAGTACGCTAATGATGAAGGGGAGGTTCGAACCCTAATTACGGAGAAATACCCCTTCAGAGGAGTGGAAAACTTCCACACTGATTCCGTCTTTTATCTGGAGTCCCAAGAGAAGGAAGATGTAGACAGTGGCAACGAAGCTGACATCGAACCAGATCTTAATGAAGATTGTCCATGGGAGTTAAATTTAGATGTAATGGGTCAAGATGAGAGTAATAATAATGTACCGAGCGAGAGCGAGTGGTGCATTAATGAAGATTTTATTTTGGCGTACTTGTCTGATGTGTCCTCTAAAAATAAACAAATAGAGAATGATTCTAATGCAGGTACCAACCCATGGCATGTACTGTGCACAGAGGCATCACTCACATTGCCAATCGAGTCATCCTTCGTTTCAGATGAAGAAATAGAAGATGCACAGAAGGCTTTCTTCAAAGTCCCATCCAAAAGGAAAGGGCAGAAGCCGATCTGTTTCGGGAAGTTCAACCGATACAACTCAAACGAGGAAGTTCGGAGGAAGATGATGGAGTTCCCCAATTCCATTATCACGAACCTAACTCCCTCCGGTTAATGAAACAAATGGGGTATGACTTTGGCGAAAAACAGGGTCTAAACTTCGGGAAGGGAAGGCGAACACCAATTCGAATGTCCCTAACCCCTGAAGGGAAACCCCCAGATTATTATCAAAAAACCAGAAGAGGCTTAGGATTTGTCACACCTCCCGCTGTCTCAGAGAATGAAATAAGTAATTATCTGCGTCAGGATCACTCATCCGGAACCTCTTCATACGAGTCCGATGTCAGTGTCGGACCTTTCTTTAAAAATCTGACCGTGAATATGGTTTCGGCTAATCATCCAGATGAAGATGCAGGGGGTGATGAAGGGTTAATTGAATCAATCAATGACCCCTGGATCAAACGCCTCAACATCTTGTGGGATATGCGATTCGAACAACGCGAACCACCCACTGAAGATAAAGTGGTCCTGGTTAACATGGGAGATGAACATGACCCTAAGCCCATTTTCATAGCCGAAGACTTATCATCATCCGAAAAAGAAGACCTTATATCTCTCATCCGAGAATATATAGACGTCTTTGCTTGGAATTATGAAGACATGCCTGGTCTTGACCCAAAAGTGGCCACGCATCGTCTTAATATCGATCCGGATGCAAAACCAGTTAAACAACAACAACGTAGGTTTCGTCCGGAAATCATGGAATCAATCGAGTCTGAAGTGAAAAAGCTTATAGACTCAGGTTTTGTCAGGGAAGAACAACACCCAGACTGGGTAGCCAACATTGTTCCAGTTCCCAAGAAAAACGGTAAGTTTCGTATCGACTTTCGCGACCTTAACGCAGCTTGTTCGAAAGACGAATTCCCGCTTCCTATCACGGATGTTATGATCGATAACACCTGCGGATATGAAAGAATGTTTTTCATGGACGGATTCTCCGGGTATAATCAAATCAAGATACATCCGGAAGATGAGAAGCATACTGCATTCAGAACACCGCTGGGGGTGTATTGCTACACAGTGATGCCCTTCGGCCTGAAGAACGCAGGTGCAACTTATCAACGTGCGATGAATGCTATCTTCCACGAACATCTGCGTAAGAAGATAGAGTGCTACGTTGACGACATAGCAGTGAAAAGTCAATGTAAGGATGATCATCTTGCAGACTTGAAGACTATGTTCGAAATCATGCGAACACATCAACTGAAGATGAACCCGAAAAAATCATTTCTCGGAGTATCAAGTGGAAAATTCCTGGGATTTATTGTCACGTCCAAGGGAATTTCTCTGGATCCTGAGAAGGTGCGCGCCATCCAAGACATGCAGCCACCGAAGAATCTCAAAGAACTCAGAGGGTTGCAAGGCAGATTGGCTTACATCCGGAGATTCATATCCAATCTTTCGGGGCGCTACTAACCTTTCTCTAAGCTCATGAAGAAAGGTGTATCCTTCGTCTGGGATGAAGAATGTCAGAGAGCAGTTGAGGAGATCAAGAGATACCTTACTCAACCACCCGTTCTCGTAGCCCCAATATCGGGAAAACCATTCCTATTATATGTGAGGGCCATGGATCATTCTTTAGGGGCTTTGTTGGCCCAGAACAATGATCAGGATCAAGAGCAGGCCATCTATTACTTAAGCAGAATGATGATGGGGGCCGAACACCGGTATAACCCGGTCGAAAAAGAATGTCTCGCTTTGGTATTCGCAGTTCAAAAGATGCGACATTACCTAGTTGGACAAATAATTCATGTCATCTCTAAGGTGAATCCCTTGAGAGTCCTGATGACGAAACCATCGTCTCTGAACCGCCGGCTTGCAAAATGGGCCATTCTCTTGTCACAATACGACATGCAATTCATGCCCCAAAAAGCAGTAAAGGGTCAAGCATTGGCAGATTTTTTAGCCGATCATCCTGTGCCAGGGACATCTAAATTGTATGAGGAATTGCCCGACGAAGTCGCTGAAGCTTGTGTGGCTCAAGAATCTACACAAGTATGGAAATTATTCTTCGACGGTGCATCTAGAGCAAACCCTCACGGAGCAATTACTGCGGGAGTAGGAGTGGTGTTCGTCTCTCCTAACGGTCACGTAATCCCAAGAGGATTTTCCCTAATCGAACCTTGCACCAACAATGTAGCTAAGTATAATGCTCTGCTACTAGGGATGCAACTTGCTGAAGAACTTAATATTCAGCATCTTGAGGCTTATGGTGACTCTCAGCTCATTGTAAACCAAGTCCGAGGGGAATATGAAGTACGTCATGTGGACCTAATCCCGTACTACTTCGCAGTGCTGAAGCAAGCTAAGAAGTTCGAGGGATTCTTTATTGAATACATCCCACGAGCCCAGAACGCTTACGCTGATGCTTTGGCTTCATTGGCAACTTCGCTGGCTTACCGCCAGGTATCGAAACGACGATCCCCGTCGTAGGACGTGGATTATATTGCTCTAAGATTCCTACAGAAGGAAATTCAGAAAAGACAATGACGGAAGAAGTCTATACAACCTCCATAGAGTTCGAATCTAGAGATTGGCGATTCCCATATATTGACTACGTCCTGTATGGAATTCTACCCGACGATCCTAAGGAAGCGGCCGCCATCAAACAAAAGGCCCTCCGATTCTATTACGATGCAGTCTCTCAGATTCTGTATCGTAAGTCCCATGACGGCATTTTGCTTCGATGTCTTTCTCAAAAGGAAGCAAAAGAGGCCCTCAAGGAAGCTCACGATGGTATGTGCGGAGCTCATCATCCCGGAGCTAAATTAAGAGATCGCCTCCGTCGAATTGGCTATTACTGGCCAAAGATGTTCTCAGACGCGGTTGACTACGCTAAACATTGTCACGCATGTTAAATTCATGGGGATTTCATCCACCAAGCACCTGGGAACTTACATCCCACATCTGTATCCTGGCCATTCGAAGAATGGGGCATGGATATCATAGGACCAATTTCCCCTCCGACTTCCAAAGGACACCGGTTCATCCTAGCTGTGACCGACTATTTCTCCAAATGGGCGGAGGCAATCCCGTTGAAAGAGGTCAAGACTTCAAACGTAATCAAATTCATCAAACATCATGTCATCTACCATTTTGGAGTCCCGAGGCGGATAGTTCACGACAACGGAACACAATTCGTCAGTTTTGGGTTCCAGAGGTTTTGCGATAAATTCAGAAGCCAGAGTGTCGCATCTACGGCATATTATCCACCGGCAAATGGTCTTACAGAAGCCTTCAACAAAACCATAGTGAAACTTCTCAAGAAATTTGTTTCCAAGAGCCGACGTGATTGGGATGAAAGACTCGGCGAATGTCTGTGGGCTTACCGTACAACGGTGAGGACCCCTACGAGAGCTACACCATTCTCTCTGGTATATGGTTGTGAAGCTGTATTACCACTCGAGATTCAAATTCCTTCTCTGAGAGTTGCAATTGCAACGGGACTCACAGAAGAAGAGAAACATCAATGACGTCTGCAAGAACTTGAAGCCTTAGACGACAAAAGACTTCAAGCTCAGCAGCAGATCGAATTATATCAAGCCCGTATTTCTAAAGCCTACAACAAAAAGGTTAGAGAACGGATTTTCAAGAAGGGCAATTTGGTTTTGGCTAACAGACGACCCATGGTGATGACACACAAAACCAAAGGGAAGTTCAATCCTAAATGGGAGGGGCCCTTCGTAATAGAATCAGTTTACTCAAATGGAGCATATCGCCTCATCAATAAAAAAGGAGACAGGCTCATGATGCCAATTAATGGGAAATTCCTTAAGAGATACTTCCCGTAAATCATGTAGCCCCCTAAACCCCAGCTAAATCAGGCTGGGGGTTGCCGATTTATAGTGTAATTCTATTTATATTTCGTCATGTTAACACTACACCTCTGACGACTGAAATTTTCTAGAATTATTCTAAGTGATAATAAAGAGAATTTTGTTTTCATATTGAATTAACACTACATTTACAACATTTGCATTACTTTTCATTGTCTTGAATCATATTTCAACAAAAGAGATAATGAAAAGCAAAATGATATCATTTTCATTCAACATTGTTAACTTGAATGCAAAGCGACGATGAGCAAAATGAAAATGATACAAAATCTCTTAGCAAAAAAAAAAAAAGAGATACAAGACCTAAGCATCAGGCTTCATCAACTTAAGAGACTTCAGCCTGGACTGGAAGGCAGAGAGTTTATTTTCATGAGCCGCCCTGACCTGTTCCTTGATTTCTCTCCTGAGTTTAGCTTCAACAGGGGCGGCGGCAACAATGTTTCCACGAATCCTTTCAGCTGCATGAAGCGTGCGACAAAAATCAGTATAGATGTGGTCGCTTTGAAGCTCAAACCCTCTCCTAGCCTCTTCATGTTGAGCTAACTGGGCTTTCTTCCGGTCCAATTTAGCTTCTAAGTGGGCGATGTCCTTTTCAATGGCATGAATATCAGAAACAACTTTTTTGATGTCAGTATATACCCGAGTATGCTGCCTCCGTAAGAGAGATATGCGAGCCTTCTTATCAGACAATTCCTCACGGAGGATCTCTCGAGGATGTGACTTCGAAATCATGGCCAAAGAAAGAGCTGCCTCCACTTCAGAGTCCAGATTGGTGTGCTGCAGCCTCTTCAAAGCCGCCAACTCTGCTTGCAAGAAAGTGATTCCTCCCTGACAGTGCTCAGTCCATGACGCATCCCCTTTATCCTTGATTTTATCCAAACATTTGGTCAGGATAGGCTCACAATCCTCAAAAGAAGCACCATCGAGACGGACAAGATCAATAGTCATATGTATCCAGTATTCCAATTCCTCAATTAATTTCTTCAGAGCTCTTGAGCGCGGGGGAGGAATAGTTGGATAAATCGGACTCATATGCTCATCCTGAGTGGGCAATGGAGCGACTTCGGAAGAAGAGCTTTCGTACATACCTTCGTCCGGAGAAAGAGAAGGAGAAGTATATTCGATCCCCCCAATGGGCAGTGCCTCTTCGACTTCAGCATCCTCGGGAATCGGAGAGATCGATCGAAGCGTTTCGTCCTCCCTATCAGTCAAACATGCAACAGACGCAGACTTCATCGCGTCTCCCATTAACTTGGCCCTCTTGGAATTTTTGGCTATGACAGGCAATTGTTTACGAACCCTCCTGTCATACTCGCCTTGCTCAGCAGCAGAAAGAGCCTTCTTACCCGATCTTAAAAAACGAGGTTCAGAAATAGGTGTTTTTGTAGGAATCTCCTCAATCCCCGTAGGAACAGCTTCTTCAGAAGGTCCTATGTTGGATAACTCCCTAGGAACTTCAACGGCCCCGGTTGCTTCCTGTTCACAGGATAGATATTCTTCTATCCCCGGCAAACGAGTACTTGAAGACTTGCTCCTCGAACGATACAACTCCCGAATTTCATTTATACAGGAGGTGTAAACATCATAGTCTAGGATCTGAGAAACCTCTTCAAACCAGTTGCGAAAATCGGCAACAGTAGAATAACCGGGCGGCAAACTGGGTAAAGTAAACTGCGCACGAGTTCCCCCGGCAGAAAAGAAGTACCATGCGCGAGCTCCTTCATATAAGTTCCCAACTTGAGCCAAGGCTGGGTTAGGATTACCAACGTAAAGTTGGTCATATCCAAACTGTCTGGCAAATCTGGAAGGCATGTAAGGTTCAATGATGCACTTCTCCCTCAAGCGATACACCAGATAGCCTAGCCTGATCATGAGAAGCCATCTAAAAGTTCCTTCTTCCAAAGAAGATGAACCCTTGGAAAGTACATCCATGAAGCGGGCGTTCACCTCGTCAACTCCATCAAAATTGGGAGCACAGCAAAAAATTCTGTAATTATCTCCCCGAGACAAAAGCTGTCGAGCCCTCACTATGTAAGTATAAGTCCATGTAGATGACTCTAGTCTCTGGAGGAAGGGAACATAAGCATCAGCACCCTCAGATACCCCCGTCATCAATGAGGGACAATGCAAAACAAACCAGGCTGCCAAATACGTATATGGCACTGGTACGCGGGGCTGAGGAGTTTTCCCAGCTTTCTTCCTAGCAGCCTTAAGTCCTGAGGCGCAGAGAAGCTCAGAGGTCAACATCCTTAGGCCGTTCTGTATACAGCTTACCATAGCAGTGAGAAGATTCACAGGTCTTCCATGCGTCAACAAAACAGCTGGGTATATAACCTCAGCTAATATTGCTTCTATGGGCCTTAACGGTACCACACACCGTTTCAACTAAATCGTGAAGAAACCGGCAAGAAGAGCTGCATCGGAAATAGGAACTGTGACCTGGTAATGAAAGTTCTCAAATTCAACACCAGCCTTAAAATTATCCTCTGTGTGCTCTGTTTTGTAGGTAGCATCGGAAGCCTTAATTTGAGCTTGGGCGTCTTCAAGAGAAATAGCTGCAACACGAGACACGGTTGTGTTTTTTCGGTTCAGGTTCTGAAAGATATATTCCGCCCATGTGGTAGGCATGATGCCTCCCCCACGCATCCCACAGACTTGAGCGCATATGTGGAAGTGGCACATCAGCTCCCAGAATGTTGCGTAAACTTCTGGGTGTGCCGTCCTCAATAGAGAGAGCTCCTCCGTGGTAGGAATAAATTCTTCATATGGCATTCTACCAAACGGCAACCCCGACACTGCCTGCATCTCATGAAGAGCAAAACCTAACTCTCCTATGGGTGTGAAGAACGTGCAACTGTCCGGGTTATATTTCTCCAACATAGCAAAGAAATTATGATAACTCTGCGCGACACCCCGTCGAGTAGCTAACACGAGAACCGTAAGGCCTGATCGAGCGAGTGATTCTTTAAGCTCCTCGAGAACGAAATCAACCATGCGGGTCCACCAGCCTCCTTCTCCAGAATAGACCCATCCTGGGGATCTGAACATCTGGGTCGAGAATTCACCTCGAGCTGTAATAATTTGACGAATGAAAATGTTCGCTGGACACGGCATCTCTGGAACCTGATCTTTCTTCTCAAATAAACCGGGTCTCAGCCCTTTGAGTTGTCCCCCAATTTGTGTGCGAGCCCGCCGACCAGATCCAAGCAATACATTTTCCTTCTCTTTGACTATGTCGAAGGTCAAACCTCGACGACAACTTGCATTCAAAAAGTAGGAGAGTGGGTACATCCTCTTCATGTTTGGAAGGAAGAAGTAGCGATTATCAACTTTCCGCAACAACTTCGAATCTTCTGCATGTATGAGGTGATCGTCGATAGATATTCGATCTCCGAATATGAACACTGGTTTGGAAAACTGAGTATGACCAGCAGGGGTCTCCATGCCTAAGTCAGTGATCAAAATTCTAAGACTAGAACCTCGAGGAGACCTAATCATGCCCGTTCTCTCCGAGTCAGCGAAAGTACAAAGCGGAATTATGTTTTGAAGACTAAAAATCTCATTCGCATCAGGTCCGTCAATATACCCAAAATGATGCTCTTACGAAAGCGGCACGTTTGGAAAAAGCACTGCACAATCAAAAGCAGAAGTTAGTAGCTGAAAACAAGTTACTGACGTAAAAACAGAATCGTAAATCTCGAAACGAGAGATTCAAGCTTCGTGTCAAAAATTTTTCAGACGCGGAGATCGAGACCCGCGTCAGAAACCCAAAATGCGAGGGTCGAACCTCGTATTGAAAAATTTAAACGCGAGGGTCAAGACCAACATGCAGTCCCAACTCCACGTTCTTATTTAACAGAAACGAGTCATCTTCCTCGTTATCAAGAACCCATCTAGGGTTTCCAGAGAACTTGCTAAGGCAAGTTATTCTAGTCAACACTAACCACGACAGGGAGGCCCCTGCGACGGCGGTGGCGACGGCGATGTTCCCACAGGAACAAGAACACCGCCGGCATCCTCGGCCGACGGCATTTCGGAAGTCGCTCCGGCGACTTTCTTGGAGGCCGAGCCTGCTCTTCGAGGTGCCATTGATACTGTCAATCACAAGGAATGCTTTTGAATGAGGGAGACGGAGCTCGTCGAAGATCTCGCCGAAATCAAACGAGAGTTCTCGTTCTTGGAAATAGTCAAAAATTTTGAGAGTCAATGACTGTTGAGATGGCACGGGATTCTAGGAAAGAATCCCAACCATTTTCAAAACGTGAAGCTCACTGCCGCGTTCAAACTCCAAAAGGCAAGGCCTAAGCCCGTGTCACTAAGGCCTGAACCTCGCGTTCTAAACCCCAAACGCGAAGGTCATCTTAGCATTACCATTCTTTTAATTCTTCAAAGGCATGGGCCCCCCTTAACAGAGTGTTAATCAAAACCTCTGTATCCCTTTAGCAGATTCAAAATTCTCATTGGGTTAATATTTTATCCCAAACTATCATCATCACCACAGAGTTTGAGTTTAGCTGGCACAAAATACCAGCGTAGCTATAACCCCTCTGTCAGAATCCGCTTATCAATTCTCGGTAGTAGAACGATAAGTCTCCAAAATTACTCAGATTATTGTTAATTTATTAGCTCTCTCCAACAGAGCAATAAATAACCAGTTTATCAACCCATTTCAGTGGGGTAATAAAACTCCCCAAAATCTTGTTCAAATCACAAGCGTCATAATTCATCGCTCTGATGACAAAAATTCTTAGTGGTCTTCCCCAGCAAGACACAAAAGGATTTTATCCCCACAGAAGTCACGTTAAAATTACACCTCTGACGAAAACCAACTTATTGACTCTCTCCAATAGAGCGATAAGTCCTCAAAATTGCTCCGATCGTAATCTCTCCAAGTCACGTTAAAATTACACCTCTGACAAAATATCAACTTATCGACTCTCCCCAATAGAGCGA
>BQKN01064796.1:107752-143729 GCA_022839385.1 Asparagus kiusianus
ATCGACTCTCCCCAATAGAGCGATAAGTCCTCAAAATTGCCCCGATCGCAATTTCTCTCCTGTCACGTTAATATTACACCTCTGACAAAATTCAACTTATCGACTCTCCCCAATAGAGCGATAAGTCCTCAAACTACTCCGATCGCAACGTCCTTTCCTGTTATGTTAATCTCACACCTCTAACAGTTCAGACCCCCTTATTTGAACCTTTTTATCTCGCTACATAAGAAGTGTTCTTATAAGATCCCCAATAGACTAAGTATCTTCCTAGAACTATCCCTGATGATAATAAGGAAAAGTTCGGAATTTCCCCACAGGAAAAAAGTCCACGCCAAGTTAAAATTACACCTCTGGCGTCTATAGACTTCTTTCAGTGTTTAAAATCAAAATAATACAGGAAGAATTCTACTCTTTAGTTCTGTCTCGGGAGAATAATTCAACATTTTATCCCCAACATTTCAAAATTTTCTAGAGTTATCTTAAATGATAATAAAAGAAACTTTCTAACTCCAGGCTATCCCGGAAATTTACGCTAAGTCGTGAATACACCTCGGGTATTTCTCGTGATTTGTTATTTAAAATCAAAACATGACAAACGCAAGAAACAATGAGGGACCAATATCACTTTTTATTCAAGAGTTAGAAGAAAGTGATACAAAACAAACTTGTTCTTGTCAGAAGAACATTACAAAAACCAAATTCACTCATGCATCAAATCAAAAGAAAGGAGTTGAGTCTTGAGTTCATCTAATTCCTCCTCGTGTTTAGCTCGCACCATAGCTTCAGCCTTGGCCCGGAGTTCATCTTCACTTGGAATGATGATGGCTGCCACTTCATTCCTGGCCTTCTCCAGGGCTTGAGCCTGTGTATGATACTCCAAAGAGCCAGTTGCGTTTTGGGTACGTAGGATGTTGACAATGCCTTCTTCGCGGGAAAGTTCAGCCTTCAATCGTAGGACTTCGGCTTCAGCTTCAACAAGTCTGTTCTGAAGTGAATTCATAGAAGCAGTTGAGCGTTCTAACTCTTCTCGCTTCCGAGTGTTACGCTCATGAAGCTCCGCGATCTGACGCTCTTTTTCAGCTAAGTCCCGTTCTAGTGCTTCTCGGTGAATTACTTCTGCGACCTGAAGTTTAGCCAGAGTTGACACAATCTGTGGCTGAAGTTCTCTATGACCCAATTCCTCGAAGCGTTGTAATTTCTCTTCCAAATGAAGAATAATCTCTGAACAGCGCTCGAACCATCGAGTGTCGCCCACGCTCCTGACTCCATTTAAGCCCGCCTCCAGAAGAGGTCAAAAGGAGTTCAAAGTGCCTTGACCGTTCATCATGGACTCAACCACTGTCTTCGCAAGGCTGTTCAAGTATGCTAAAGAGATTTGAAGGAACTTAGGTGCATTAGCGAGACTGATAACCGCACCCAAAGATACCCCTCCGGCAGCTGAGATCGGTGCGTCGAGATGATGACTAGCAGGCGATCCAGGTGCCGAAGCTGCAGAAGCAATTGAAATATTCAGTTGCGAAGGACTTGAGGTCAAAGCCATCAATGCCTTCGCTTGAGATGAGCTTGGCCCAGCCTCTGTTGGGGTGAGTGAGATCTTCATCACCGCTTTCGGTGAAGTAGCTACCACAGAAGAGTCATGTAAGGTTTGCTCCTGCAAAGGAGCCGACACCTGCACGACCGGCTGTTCCAGAGGAGAAGTCGCAGCAGTAGTTTCAGGCAATGCTACAGGTAAAACAGTCGCCGTAGGGGAGCCAGATAAATGTTGCTCTTGTGGAGGAGTCGACACTTGTGCAGGTTCTTGCTCTAAAGGAGCAGCTGAAGTAGTCCCGGGAGTAGGTGAACCTGCACGAAAAAATGGTCGAAACGCGGAAAAAGCGTGCGGAATAAGTCGAAACAAACTAAGCTTACCGGTGAGATAAAAAGGAGTATAACCAGATGCCTTATCAGACGGAGCCTTGGGAGCATCATCAAAAATGGTTATGTCGTCCATGGAATTATGCTCTTCATCTTCCACATCATCACCTGGCAAGTTGCCGACTTCAGCATTCTCACCACCTCTATCTTCGTCAGCTCCATTACCAATCGAAGAGTCTTCATAATCAACTCGCTCCTCATCATCTTGGGCAGCAAAAGGTTCAGGGAGATCTGTGTCGATAGCTGGTTTAGTCATAAGTCCCGTTGTAGGACTGGGCACTAAATCACCAGCTCATGATATTAATAATAAAGGAGAAGGGGATGGATTCTCTTCGATATCCCTCTGCTCCGATACCGGAGACTTAGGAAGGTCCATCACCGGCGCAGACTCTGCATCTGCGGCCATTAACTCATCCTCTTCATCTTGAGGGGGATGGTAAGAAGAAGTATCGCCCGAAAGGGCTGGCCCATGAGAGCGAAGCCCAGTCCTATGTGGCAAGCCTGCAACAGAAGATTCCTGTTGTTCTTCATCTTCACCAGCTCTGATGGCATCTGCCATCAACTTAGACTTTTGTTGGCCTTTGGGGGGAGGCGAATCAACCAGCAACTTCCGACGAATCTGTTTATCATATTTGCCGGTCTCATCCGCTGAGAGTTTTCTCTTCCCAGCTGCCCTGGTCATGGGGGGATCAATCGCTTGTTGCTCTTCCGTCGGAATAGACTCAGCTCTTTGTTCCTCTTCCTGTCCAGCCGATTGATTCTCGATGGATAGAAACTCGTCAATCCCTTTCAAGCGGGATGTCTTGGACCCCTTTCTTAAAGCATACATATGTCTAATGTCTTTTAGGCAAGATGTATTCGGGTTGTAATTGGGAGTTTGAGAAGCAGCGAAATACCAATTGCAAAAGCTCATTGAAGTATAGGAGTTGAGCGTTTTGTGGGGAATCCTGAAGATCGTTTTGGTACAACCCGCCACAGAATAATACCAAGCCCTGGCTCCTTCATATAAATTGCCCACAATTGAGAGTTGAGGACGAGGGTTCCCGATGTACACTTGATCGTACCCAAATTGGTGAGCAAACCTATAAGGCTGGTAAGGCTCGATGAAACAGTGAGGGCCTTGTCGGAAGATCAAATAACCAGGCCTGATAGAAAGCAGCCAATGAAAAACACCCCCGCTCAGCTGAGTGAATCCATTAGGACCTGCTACGTCCTGATATTCCGCTCCATAAACGCCGCCTTCAAAATCAGGAAAACAGCGGAAGATATGGAAGTGAGTGTCTCGCGCCAAAATTTGACGGATTCTAACCATGTACCCCCCTTCCCATTTCACAGACTCTAATCGTTGCACGAACGGGATGAATGAATCTCCTGGGGGAGAGGCTGCACTCATTAACGGAGGACAGTGGAGCACGTACCAAGCCATCAGATAGGTGTATGGCAATGGCACCCTAGGATTTGGAGTTTTGAAAGTCTTGTGACCCTCGGACTCTACCTCTAAAACACCAATGAAGTCCGAGGCCAACTCCCGCAACCCATGTTGCAAACAGCTCACCATGGCATGAAGGAGGCTCACAGGTTGCCCATGAGCCAAAAGGACAGCCGGGTAGATCACCTCAATGGCGAGAGCGTCGATCGGCCTGGTAGGAACGACGCACCGCTTGAGCCACAGCATCAAATATCCAGCCAATAGCGCTGTGTCAGAAATTGGAGTCAGAGCCTGGTAATGGAAGCTTTCAAACTCCGTATGAGCCGGGAAAACATCTTCCTTAGCTTCATTAGTGTAGTGGGAGGTGGCATTGTCAATGCGAGCCTGAACCTCCTCCAAAGTACTTGCAGACAATCGGGTCACTAAAGCTCCTTTAGTGGTCAAGTTCTAGAATAAATATTCCGTCCAAGACACTTGTTTAATGCCGCTTCCTCAAGCCCCTGTTAGCTGCATACAGATATGGAAGTGACACATGACTTCCCATAAGGTGGAGTAAATCTCAGGGCTTGTCTTCTTCAAAATCTTAAGTTCCGCTGATCCCGGAACAAACTCTTCGTATGGCAAATCCCCAAGAAGAAGACCCGAGACTTCATGCATCTCGTGAAGAGCGAAGCCTAATTCCCCCACAGGGGTGAAGAAAGTACAAGTCTCAGGGTTATACTTCTCCAATATGGAGAAGAAATGAAAATGACTTTGGACAATTCCAAACTTAGTGGCCCGCACAGGAACTTTCAAACCAGCTTGGGAGAGGGGCGCATCCAATTCGTCCAAAACGAACTTGGTCATCCGGGTCCACCACCCTGTCACTGGAGAATGAACCCAGCCAGGAGTTCTAAATCCTTGCGCGGAAAACTCTCCTTTCTTCGCCACAAACCTCTTGACAAAGGTATCCGCTAGACTAGCCACTTCGCCGAGGGGATACTCCTTAGCAAATAACCCTGGCCGTAATGCTGTCACCTGCCGGTAATAACCAACTGTTCGGACCCCGTGGAAGGTCAGAGTTCCGAGAGCGACTCCATCCTGATCCTTAACCAGGGACCAATCCATACGCCTTGGGATGGAAGCACACTGGAAATAAGATATGGGGAACATCCTCTCCATATTAGGCAAGAAAAGATTGCGGTCCCCAACTCTCCGTAGCCACTTGTAATCCCCGTCATAAGCGGTACTTGCTTCGAAGTCAACAAAATCCCCGAAGAGGAATCTAGGTTTAATTATTGGCTTACGGCTCGAGCTTTCCAGTTGAGCGTCCGTAACTAATATCCTAAGGGTCTCAGGAGAAGCTTGGGTGATTAGTTCCACGCGACTCTTATCCTTAGTTCGGAAAACTGGGAGTTCTTTACGCAGGTTGAACGTCATATTCGAGTCCACGCCACCTTCATGACCAAAATGATGGCGAAAGGGAAGAGGCTCAGTAGTGTGACGCACTGCAAAATAAAGAAAAATTTAGACAAGGCAAAAACAAAACTCAGACGCGAAGGTCGACTCCCGCGTCAGGCAAGTCCAGACACGAAGGTCGACTCCCGCGTCAGATAAGCTTGGACGCGAAGGTCGAACCTAGCGTCAAAAATCTCAGACGCGAAGGTCGAACCTCGCGTCAGAAAGTTCAGACGCGCAGGTCGACCCTCGCGTTAAGAATCTGAGACGCGGAGATCGAACCCCTCATCAAAAATACCAAACGACGGAGTCCAGCCCCGCGTTATCGAAACGAGTTTCCTCGTTGATCTAAAGACCAGAACTTTCCAAAGCAAGTTTAATGACCACGAAGGTCGTACTCACCGCCGATCAGTGGAAGTTGGGGCGGCACATTCGCCTGAGCGGCAGCGCCGCCGGCCGGCGCTGACGGTGCCGATCCTTGAGCCGTAGCGACATCGGACTTGGGAGGACGAGAGACTAATTGCTTGGGTGCCATAGGGTTTTGTCGGAGGAGAAGAACAGTTTTTGCCGGAGAAGAAAATGAAATTTTTCGTTAAAGTTTCAAGAAGAGTCGAATGACTCTTGATTTGACCTCCAGCGGTCTATTTATAGACAGCTGTGAGCTGTCAAATCTTAACGGACGGGATTCGAGGCCAGAATCCCGCCCAAACTCGACCCTCGCGTTCGAGTTGGTTTAAATTCCAAACGTGAGGTTCACCTACGCGTTCAAACTCTCACGCACAGAGTTCACCTACGCGTTATAATCAACAAGACTTCAAATAAATAGAGGAAAATTGTGGTCAGCCATCAAAATTACCAAAATCAAGAAACAACAGGCGACTCCACCGGGGAATCTATCAGATGAGTGTGAGCAGATTGCAATCAGCAACGTTAAAACCATCAGATTCGATTTGAAGCGTGCTGCATCCTTCATTGTCATCAAGGCTCAGAAGCTGTGTTGTTTGGTTCGAGGAAGCAACATTTCAACATTCTGACAACCAATTCCGTGACGTCTTCCAACCAGATGGAGTGGACAATCAATCTACAAAATTTTGGGATCCAAAGTATTCCAAAAATTCATCCCAGTCAACCGCGAACTTTTGAAAACTTTGGAGGGGGTTCTGTAGGCTGTCTAAAAATTACAATAGGTAGCTGATCCCTATGAGATTACAAGGCAATGGTTCCTTCAAATCGAGAAGCAGAATTCATCCTTACGATCAAAGCAGAAGAGATTTCTAAATCATTACATCTGCAGCATTATAATCGCTACAAACACGACCTCATGTTTGAGATGATTGATCTTGATGGTTGCGACAACAACATGACCAATATTATATTAGCAACTATTAGAGATGCTGATGAGCAGTGGAATGATTTCAGAAATAAAAGGTTGGACTTAGTTGGTGAGTTGCTTGGTAGAGAGTTGTGGACAAATATTCGTCCAGAAGACACTATGGATGTTGATTCCCATCAAGTTCCAACAACGAAAGCTACAATCAAATAGTTTTCACGCCAACAATCGAAAGCTGCAAGTGGAGGACTTTTCACATAGATCAAGAAGGGTTACAATTCAACAACGCTTCCGACAGCCGATGAAAACTCTATTCAGCAGCCTTCACAAGCAACAGTGAGAGTTACAATTTGACGACTTTCACACTCCACAACAACCAAAGCGAGGATTACTGAACGACGGTCCTTGCAACACCTTACAGAAGAAGTTACAAGTCAACTAGCTCCTTCTAAAACGCGGAAGTCATCCCCGCGTTACAATTCTGGAAGTGCAGGCGACCCCCGCGTTTCCAAGTCACAAATCAAACATGAGCGACCCTCGCGTTCGTAGGGGTTCAACCCACACCGACCCCCGTGTTTCCAAGCAGGCAACAAGCCAAAACGTGAGCGACCCTCGCATTCATGGATGTTCAGCCAACACCCAACCTCGCGTCTCAATTCTAAGACACGAAGTTAGGTTCTGAACGCCAGATTGGGCGTTTGACTTGTTCAAACACGAGTCGAACGGTTTCAGAACTGTTTTCCCACGATCTGAGGAAATCACGCCCACGTAGGAGCGGATTTAGAGGGCAGTTCCAACCTCTTATCCTCCTATAAAAACTTAACGAACCCAACGAATCAAGGGTTAGATTCTGGAGATTGGACTTTCAGAATCTAAACAGAAGAGTAGCAGGGGCGAATCCTGGAGGATCTCAACCACTCGGGTTTGGTGATTCAACAGCAGTAACAGCAAAATCCTTAGGGATAGGATTTTTAAATCAAATCTCAGAAGATCAAATCTGAGAGGATTCTTCAACAACAGAAGATTTGCTTGGTCATTAACCGAATTTTCGGTTCTAACAACTCTATCTACAGAGTTTTAACTCGTTTAGAATTCTTAAACTCATTAAAGAGTTACGTATAAAACTTCCCACAGAAGTTCATCGTTCCCACGAGATAAGAGACGGTCAGATCATCAACGGAGAGCAAATTCGATGCGAACAATCGAAGGAGGCACTCCATCACTACCTTGAAGAACCCAGTTTTAAACAAAGGAGAAAACTAAATTCATTTTCTTCTCTTTTGTAATCAAGTTGTAATCGGAATTAAAGGAATTCAATTCAATTTTCTTTTCTTCTTTTCGTTGCAATTTTCCTACATACAGGTACCAAGAATTCTTGGGTACCAAAACAAATTTGATTTTTAAACCAAGAATTTTTAATGGTTCTAAATTTTCTTTTTCTTGGTTTTGAAAATTATGCTTTGAAACTTTTTATGAAAACAAATTTTCTTTGATCAAATTCTTTTGTTTTCATGATTATTAATTTTGTTTTGATGAGAGGACTACGTTTGTATAACCCTCCGGAGTTATTGGGTGTTTATTCCCAAACATTGTTTACCGGGTGCTAAAAATATTTATATGGGTTGTTACTAGCTCAAGAGTTAGATATGGTTGCCTCTCTTGATTTTTGAAAACCAATGATGATTTGGTTTTATGATTTAAATTTTGATTTATGATTTTATTTGATTGATTTGTTCTCATTTGAAAACATTTTTGCATGATTCTCATGCTCTTTTTTCTTTTGATTTCATAGATCTACTTTTACACATGTTTTTATGTTCTTTGATATGAGACACTATTTTTTCATATTGATATACTCATGTGTGTTCTCATTGTCTTTATGTATGTGAGTTGTGTTTATCATATTTTCCATCTATGCTTGCTCACATATGTTTGCCATGATCTTTACTTCATATCTTCATATGGCATTTTGATAAGGGGAGCTATTCCCTATTTTATTCTCATTTTTATACTCACCCATACATATAGTTAGGGGGAGCTTTCGCTCTCTTATTTATTTTGTCCCCTTTTTTTGATGTTGTCAAAGGGGAGAAATATTGTGAGTATGTTCTTTCTTGTTTATATGCATGTGAATTATAATTTATATATTTATTTCCTTTTATGCATATATCCTTTTTGTAAATTGTTTGCCATCATCAAATTAAAAGAGGGAGATTGTTGGCCTTCTTGTTTTGATGATGTTTAACAAACAATTTACCACTAATATTGTTTATCTAGTATTTGTGTTTTCTTATCTATTATAGACAAACAACAAGTTGGAGGATGGATGGAATAGAGCTTCAACGATCATATCCAAAGGAGGTTGGTGGAATATCGGGTTGAAGCTTATACAATTCAAGTTAAAGATCAAGTTCAAGCTTCATCCGCAACGTGTACCAAGTTAAGCTACAATAAAGATCAAGATTATTGCTTGGGTAACTTTATCGGTAAAGGCATATCAAATCCGTTGATGGCTGAGGATTTGCCAAAAATCCTATAAGTATTATGGTTATTTATTCTAAACAAGAATGAGTAATCATAATAAAATATCAATGAGCAAAAGAGTTCACTATATTGACCAAAAGCGTTCAAACACAACTACAAAAAAAATATATGCTCTCAAATTACAAAAGCTTATAATGAAGAATTTGATCTTCAAGTTTTGAAAGCTCTATTGCATAAGCCTGTTCGAGTTCAGCTATCAAGCTAGCTTTGAAATTTCTTTCATCAATACTTTGAAGTTTGATAACCTCTTGCTCCTTTTCATCGAGTATTTGATCTTGAAGATTCAGCTGTTGGGATAGATTAGACTTTGTTCGAATCAACGCCTCCAAATCAGACTTCAAAGCTTCCTGAGCATCTTCGGCCTTCATAAGTTGCTCCTTCAAGCGGTCTATCTCATCTTGACTCGACTCTAGATTCCGATGCAGGTCAATCTTAGCTTGTGCCTTCTTGGCAATACTCACCCTGATCTGCCTAACACGGGTCCTTAATTTGTGGAGTTCGGATTCAGCTGATTTCTGAGAGTCCTGCCACGCTTGCAGCCTTAAGTCCATTTGAGAAGCAATATAAGATGACATACCATTGGCACGAAGATCCCTCAAATGTTCGACATTCTGTTAGAGGCCGATTAAATAAGCTTCGATCAAATCGGCCAACTCGGCGTATCCGTCTTCTCTGATTCCTAGGACATAGCGATCGAGAGATCTTTTAAAGTTCTCAAAAATGGATCCTTTGAGGATGACTCGATCGATGATAGTATTCAAGAAGAAGATAAAACCCTAAAGATCAGAGCAAATAACAGCCTTGTCCGGATCTTCATCTGCCAATAAAGCTTGGGTACGATCGGACAATGGTAAAGGAGAAGCTGCGATAAGAACAAATAAAGTCAATATAAAATCTTTGTGCGCATACATAGCAACGAATGGGAAAAGCCGCTAATTGATTATATTTACTTGTCGACGCCGAGGCATGCTCCATAGCAACCGAAGTTTGTTCAGAAATAATGCCTGGCAGTGGGTTCACCACATCAGACTGTTGTTCAATTGCAGCTTCTGATAGCTTCGGGTCCAGATCGATGGATCCCTTAGAAGTAGATTCTACAAACGGGATAGGATGAATAAAAAATTCCAAAGGCGTGATTCAAATTATAAAAACACATTAAAGACGTAATGTACCGAGTGGAGTAGAAGCTGTAGTGATTTGCTCTTCCACGGTCGCCCCCGACACTCCGACTTTGTGAACAACTGGGGTCGGATCAGAAATTGCAACGGGCTCAGTCTCGACAGTGTCAGAAGTCGGAGGAACAATAGCTGACGGTTCAATTTCAGCTAGGGGACCTGTCAAAAGTAGGAAACCTAGGCCTTCAGGTTGATCACATGCACCAACGATAGTAGACGCATCAACTTCATTCGTTGGTCCTATGACTAAATTTCTTATTTAATTATTAAAAGAAGAAATAAGAGCTTAATTAAAGACCTAAATTCAAAAAATACATACCTTCTAATAAACCTACTTCAGTAGAACCAGCTCCAGTAGTTGGTCCTGCAGTAGCAGTTGGATCTTGATCTGACAGCAGATCGGAGATGCGTTGATGGTCATCTTCGGAGATATCGAGATTAAAATCATGTTCGCTGAAATCGCCGATCATCGCATCCTGAGTAATTTCCTGCTCTCTTGGCTCATTCGAAGAAGTGTCTACAAAGCAAAAAGACCCATCAGTACACATACAAAGATAAGAAGAAACTAAAGCGAATGAAACTGAGACTACCTCCAACGTCCGTAGCGGGATTAGCAGCACTACTACTCGCACCTACCTCCTTTAGTTTAACTAAAAGAAGATAAAGCGCACAAGTTAGTAGGAGAGGAACATGTTCCGATTCACTTATCTCCCGGAAGTGCCCCCCATATGAGAAAACATTTGTACCTGTGTCAGCGGTTGGCGAGGTTGATGCGGTAATTGGAGGAGCGGTGGTGTCCATATTGATGGGTTCTTCACCCATCGCTCTATGTACTTGTTGAGTGAAGCTTGGTTCATCAACATCCATCAAGCCAGGGGAGGAAGGCTCGGGCATAATTTCTCCTTCTTCTTCTGGCTCACCTGCATAAATAAGATTTTATATTCGAAAATAAGATAGTGAAAAAGGGATGAAAATGAGATTTTACCTCCCTCGTCAACCGGAAGATCTTGGGTAAACTCCTCTTCGAACAATGGGGGAAGTTTACGTTGTCGATAGGCAGTCTTCTTAATCCTCTTCGATACGCGAGTATCTCTGGGAACCTCAGAACTCTCGTGATGAAACTTTGTACGCAGTTCAGTTCCGTGAGAAGGTTGAGGTTGAGCTTCAGAAGAAATGGGAGATCGGGGTCTTTTCCTGCGAATAAGTGACTGAACATCCTCGTCTTCTTCTTCTTCTTCTTCCAAGACAGGCCATCCGACGGTCATCTTATTGGAAGATGATAAAGGAATATTCTTCTCCTTTATTTGAATACCCTTGGAAGGAGCACTTGGTGATTAGGATGAAGAAGCCTGACGAGTTCTGTGGGCTACAGGAGAATGAGGAATGTCAGCTTCTACTTCATCTCCAGTCTTATCATCCTCACTAGAAGTTTTAAATTCGTCACTCCCCTCTGAATCAGCTATCTGCTTTCCTTTACGAGAGGAGATAATAGGCTCTTTTCCTCTCCTAGAAGGTATAACTCGCCGGACTGCAGCTTCGGCTTCTAACTCGACAATTCTCCTCTTCTTCGTGGGTGTATTGGCAGCTAAGAGCCACCGACAATAGAGAAAAGTCGCACGAAGCTCGGGCTCAGCGATGGGTAGGCTAAATTGAGTGCTCGTACAGCCGACGATATTCCAAAACCAGGCTCGTACCCCATCAATGAGACCTCCACAAGTTGTAGGCCATCTGCTTGGGTTCCCGACATATAATTGATCGTAGCCAAATTGTCGTGCAAATCTACAGGGGAAATAAGGCTCTATCCTGCAAATGTTCTTCGACTGAAAAACCATATAACCTGGTCGAATATTCATCAGCCAGTGAAAGCTGCCCAAATTGAGAGAGGTCTTATTAGCCCCAGGCATTTCCTCATCGACGAGCATGTCATTATAAGCACCTGAGAATCGGGGGAAATATTTATGGAATTCCCAACACTTAGCGACCCTGAATTGCTATACTACGTCGTGCAACGGGACGGATTCAACCATTTACATCCTTCCAAGAGTTGTAGCAAAGGAATCTTCGGGTCAGAAGTCTCGGGAGCCGACATCATATCAGATCGGTGAAGAACCAACCAAGTCATTAAATACGTGTACGACAGTTCTACTCTCGACATGGGAATTTTGCTAGAGGGCTCAGCACCTACTTGTGTGAAAGTCTTAGCTAAACTGCGTAGCCCACTGTGGATGTCGGCGATCATGGCAGAGAGTAGCGATAATCGGCCCCTAACGGCTAGCTAAACAGCTAGAAATAGAACCTCAAGTGGGAGAGCATCCGAAGGTTGATGTGGCACCACACACTTCTTTAGCCAAATGGCTAAGTATCCAGCAAGAAGAGTCTCTGATCTCATTTTCTTTGTGGCCTGCCATAAGAAGGTCCTGAACTTCGTACCCATTGGGAAGCCGGCTTCAGATGATCCGATAGTATAAGACTGAGCATCGATCTTCGTCATTAACTTATTGATCTCAGAGGGAGTCAGCGTAGATGATTCACAAACCGCTTCACCAGTCGAGCTCTCGAGATTCTAGAATAAGTAGTCGGCAAATTGCTTTAGACTGCTTCGAGCAGCTTTCTTGCTTTTCACCTCAATCTTGGCTATCGCTGTCTGATAATGATAGGTTAATTCCCAAAGAATGTCATAGGCAACAGATCCAACCCTCTTCATCCTCATAAGCTGACGATTAGCGGGGAAGTATTCTTGATACGGGGTATTCCTTATCGGTAATCCCGACACCTTCATCATCTCATGGAGTGGAAGCCCTAATTCCCCATATTTAGTGAAGAATGTGTTTGTATCTAGGTTATAAGATTCAAACAAGGCTAGAAAGTGGTCGACGCTTATCGGAAGGCCGTACATGCTGGCTCGAATCGGGACGTCTAATCCAATGTTGGATAATTCTTGTCCCCATCGCCCAAGCACATAGTTAGTCATACTGGACCACCATTTGTCTGCAAGTGAATGGACCCAACCGAAGCATCTAAACTTCTTGAGGGGAAACTCTCTACCTAGTCTAGCAAGCTGGGTTTTTACTGTATTGGCCCTTATCATCAATTCATTCTAAGGTGCACTATCTGAGCTAAGTACCCTCGGGTGAAGGCCACGAGTAGTATGTCGGCCGCTGGAGCCAAGTGCTGTAACATCATTACCTATGAACCCGCAATGGACGCGTTCATGATCCTCTGTCAAATGCCATAACATTTTTCTCGATACTATCAAGTTCCGTAATTGCAACAACGAGTAATGTCGGGGAAATGAGGGAAGAAACAGGAGGTCTCCATCGGAGTCGTTCAACCAAACTTCTGGACTGCAAGAAAGAATTTCAGGATCTTCTATAGAATCTCCGAACAAGTAATTGGGTTTCTTTAACAATTCAGTAGAATCTCGGAAAGGTGTTAAAGGCAAATCAGTCAATAATTATCGCAGAGTACGACGACTCCCTTCACGAACCAGTTCAGGAATACTATCATCACAACCCTTGTTGAACTGACGGGCCTCTCTGACCAGAAAATCACCATTAAAAGAAGCATGGAGGTTGCTACTCTGGCTAAGATCTTCTCTATCAGAAAAGGCTACAGAAGGAAAGTGGACTACAAGCAAAATTGGACACAGTTGGACGAAGGAGAGGCTAAAAGAGCAAAACTCACTGCTCTAAGTAGCCGCGGTAGTGTTTACTGTCGCGCTTTACCGTGACAGTGTCTGCTGCCGCGCTTAGCCGTGGCAGCACGTGCTACCGCGGTAACGGAGTAGTGGTCATTGGCTTCAAAAAGCCACGAGTTCGAGGAATAATCGCATCTCGGCTGTGGTACATGTCTTGATTAAACAAGATATGTGTTTTATAGCATCAATCCCCTCGAAGGAGGATATCAACTCTTCCCGGATGCCTCTCAAAGGAGACAAACAAGGTTATATGAGCAAAAGTATCAATTTTAGACAGAGAAAAAGTTGAAAAGTCACCTCCAAACGATGTAGCAGCGGCCTCCATCTCCTCCGACGCTTGGGCCATTGATTTGCCCTTAGCAACTCGTGATCTCTTCGGGGACATGATGAAACTGATCCAAACAAAAAGGAAAGTTAGGGTTTGTAGATGAGATCTCAAGCAAAGACCAAAATAAAACCCTAAAACACAACACATGGGTTCGATTTTACCAGGGATTAAGAAGAACCAGGCTCAAAAAGGGGAAAAGACCAAACGAAATCTCAAAATCTGAGAAGGGAACTTGAAACCCTAGATGTTGTTTGAAAACCCTAGATCTTGCCTGAACAAGAAACACCCGAATATAAAGAGGTGAAGAAGGGAAAAGCCAAAGAGTGTCTTTTATAGGGGATTTCAAACTCAGAACAGCGGGGAAGAATGACCCGAAAAGACCCAATACCCAAATTATAAACCCGGCTGCATGCCTCACGTGCGGCAGTCGATGCTGACGCGCTCATGCGCGACAGTCTACGCTGGCGCACATGAGCGTGACAGTCAACTCTGACGCACAAAGGCGACGCGCACACAGTGATTCTAGGGGTATTCGAATACGTATACTTCCCATTATATTTGGAATGCAGACCCGAAAACTCCGATGGGTATATGAGTATAAACTGCATCTCCTTGAACCTCCCAACGGGTATATGAGGTTAAACTATTTCCCGGACACTCCGATAAGGTATATGAGTATAAACTATTCCTCCATTTTTTAACACCAGCTCTAATTCAAGACTTCGATAACAGCCAAGCGATAAACGCAGCACCGGAAGAATTTTAGCTATTCTACAAAGCACTGAGTAGACTGAAAGATGAAGAAGTCAGGAATTGAAGCTGTTCATAGATTCTTCTACGTAATCTCCTCAACTAAGTACTAAAGAGATTGTAAGTAAAACTTATCTTATCCAAAGTGTCCCAGACTCCTCTCTAAAAGAACGAGTCTGAGATACTTTGTAGGGGGTATCTGTAGGTGTCAAAAAATGCTTACGAACATCCAAATATTGCCCAAGATAAAGAGAAGACAATAAACGCCATTATCTTAGTCAGAGGAGATCATCCAAAAGAAGTGAAACAACATAGAAGAACATTGTGCACACCAACGACAAAATACACTGACAGGCGACATGCATAAGCGCGACAACCCATGGTGACGCGCCTAAGGCCCGGTAGCCCATGGTGACGCGCCTAAGGCGTGGCAGCCCATGGTGACGCGCCTAAAGCACGGCAGTCCATGGTGATGCGCGAAAGGCGCGACAGCAAAGGGTGATGCGCAAATACAGTGGCCTCTTATATAAATTTTTGGTAATTTTTAAGATCTCTTGAAGGTCCACATGGCAACATATCAGAAAGAAAACGTGTACTGACGTGGATAAGCAGATAAACCATGAAAAAAATGGTTAAAAGTCGTGGGAGAACGGTTTTAAACAGGTTGGAAAGTGGCAGAAACCGTCTTTTTGGCCGCGCCAGCCTACACTGATGGGCCAATAGCCGCAGCAGCGTGGACTGATGTGTCCAAAGAACATACATTCGATCAGTTATTTCACCTCTATTTCCACTGTTGTGCACTCCTATACCTATAAATACATCCCTAGACACGAAACAAAGGACATAGAGAAGATTGGAGCATAAAGACTTGAGCTTTTGGTGATTTTGAGCAAGAGAGAAAGAGTCTTCATCTTTTATAGATAACTCCTAGTGATTCCTAGAGATCTAAGCTCTAACTTGATCTTTGGAAGAGTGAACATCTTACATCGATAAGATATTCGCTTCAGATTCCTACAATGATAAACGAAGAAGGAACCTCCAAACCACTTTCACGATCGGTGAATTGGTGGTCCACGAGCCAAAGCACTCCCGGCACAGGCAAAGTCTCACAAAGCAATAATCGATAAACGATTTTTGTGTTATTTTCTCGAAAGTTATAATTTTCTCAATTTTTTATTGTAATTCATTGTAAACGACCGAAGTTTAATGGAATCATCAATGGAAACGACTTTTGAAGAAAACAGTCTTCAAATTGTTGCCTTCTGTAAGCCGTCGAATTATAACTTTCATCATCGGTATTTGATAGGGATCTGCTATTTACAATGATTTTTAGACAACCTACAGAACCCCCTCCAAAGTTTTAGAAAGTTCGTGGTTAACTGGGACGAATTTTTGGAATACTTTGGATCTCAACTCTGATCTTGGAGCTGTTGATTCCTTGTCATAAAGGAGTCGTTCTCTGCACTCGCTTCGAAGGCATCTTGGTTGAAAGGATTTGCCACGCAGGACCCGTATGAAGGTATGTGTCATAATCCTGCTTCTGGAATGCGAGGGTGGACCCTTGTGTTTTGAACTTATGACGCGGGTCTCACCATTGCATTTTAAATTTGGAACTCGGGTGTGACCTCAGCGTTGTGGTTTTTGCAACGCTGGTCTAACCTCGATGTTTTGACTTGAGACGCGGAGGTGGCTTTCATGTATTTTTGACTAAGTCTTTGAGACTTATCTTTAGCTCATCTGTTTCAAGTTTCGGCTCATATCCATTAAGCTGATGGGTCTGCAAACATGCATAGGATTTTTGGCAAACTCTCAGCCATCAACGAATTTGATAAGCCTTTACCAACTACCGTTTGAGTTGGTCTAGCATGTGGATTGTCTAAGTCCATTCCACATGTAATGTTATGCTAAGAGAATTAACCCTCTTAGACTTGATGCTATGATTTTGAATACATAGATTTTGTCATTTTCACGAGAAAAAGATAAACCGACAATACGTGTTAGGCGTAGACTTATCTCTAACTAGAGATCGAGATAAAGTCCCCCATACGTGCGAGGCATGGATTTTGGTGTCCTTTTCGCGGTAAAAGACTAACTGGCAACGGTTGTTAGGCGTAGACTTATCTCTAATTAGGGAGCGAATAAAGTCCCCCATGTGTGTGAGACATGGATTATGATGTTATTAATAACAACCTACCATGATGTCGAATACGTGGGCCTTGCCATTTTCACGGGAATACGCTAGCCAGCAGCATGTGTTAGATACAGACTTATCTCTAATTAGGGATCGAGATAAAATCCTCCATGCGTAAAAAGCATGAGTTTTTGGTGCTACTATGTTGAATACGCAAACTTCACCATTATTACGAGAATAGGCCACCTGACAGCATGTGTTAGATACAGACTTATCTCCATTTAGGAATCAAGATAAAGTCCCTCATACGTGTAAGTCATGGATTCAGAGATTATTAATTTAAGAATAATCATTAGCTACGATATTGAATATGTAGGCTTTGTCGTTGTTTCTTCTTGTGTTATGTTTTCACTTGAAACACTGAAAGAAAGTTAGAAGTTCCAGAGGTATAGTATTAACTTGGCATGAATTTTTACTTAGAGTAAAATTCAAAAAATTTCTTCATTATCACTAAGATAATTTTAATTTTTTTTAATCTGTTAGGATTTTATAATAAAAATTTGCTATTCTTGTTGAAAAAGCATTAACAAGTTTATTAGGGGGTTTGACTGTTAGAAGTGTGATGTTAACCTAACAGTATTTTATGTGCCTATCGCTCTATTGAAGAGAGTTGATAAGTTGATTTGGTCGTCAGAGGTATGATGTTAACTTGACGGGTTTGTGGACATATCGCTCTATTGAAAAGAGTCGATAAGTTGATTTTCAGAGGTGTTTTGTTAACGTAACAAGATTTGTGGACCTATCGCTCTATTAAGGAGAGTCGATAAGTGGATTTGGCCGTCAGAGGTGTGATATTAACGTGACGGGTTTGTAGACCTATCGCTCTATTGAAGAGAGTCAATAAGTTGATTGGTAGAGGTGTTTTGTTAACATGATATCATCAGAGGTGTAATATTAATGTGATGAAAGGATTGGTTGTCAGAGGTGTAATATTAACGTGACAGAATTTTGTTATGATTGGAGTAACTTTGAAGCCTTATCATCCTATTGAAGAGGATTGATAAGTGGATTGTCAGAGGTATGATGTTAACGTGATAGAAGTTTAATGCGATTGGAGCAACTTTGAAGACTTACCATCCTGTTGACAAGGATTGACAAGTTGATTGTCAGAGGTGTATTGTTAACGTTACAGGAGTTTTGTTGTGATTGTAGCAACTTTAAGGACTTATCATCCTATTGAAGAAGATTGATAAGTGGATTATCAGAGGTATAATATTAACGTGATAGGAGTTTGTACTTATGATTTGAATAAGATTTTGAAGACTTAACGTCTTGCTAGGAAAGATTACGATTTTAGCAATTTTGAGGACCTGTTATCCTGTTGACAAGGATTGATAAGTGGATTGTTGTCAGAGGTGTATGTTAACGAGACAAATTAGGACTGATGCAAGCTAAATTCATACTTCGTGGGGATGTAAATCGTCAGAAGTGTAATGTTAACTCGACGATGTTTGTAGACTTGTCATCCTATTAAAGATGATTGACAGGAAGATTCGTTAGTGGATTCTAGGTAAATAACCCCCAGTCTTGATTAAGACTTAGCAGGGGAGGAATTTTGTAGTTGACGGAGGTGTTTTGTTAAACATGACAGCTGAGAAAATTTATTACTCAAAATCCAGTAGACTACAAATAAACCAACCCCCTCAGTCTTGAACAAGTGCATGGGGAAAAAGAGGTAGACATGACACATTCCCTAGTGGGCCCCTATTTAAAGAGTTTGGCTATCAGAGATAACTGTCAACGTGATAGCTTTGGTAGACCCGCCATCCTATTGAAGAGGATTGACTTCAGTGGCTGTAGTATCTTCCCCTTCTGACTGAGAAGATTAGACTTGGTCCGATTGTTCAGGTTGATCCTGCCTACTTTGCTCTTCAGCTTTGATCCTGATAATAATCTTTTGAGCCTGTTCACCTTGAGAAATTAGTTGTCTCCAGGAATGTTATTCTGCAACCCTCATTTATGATAGAAGGTCGGTTTGTAAGTTGTGTTGATAAGGTCTCCACTAAGGTAGACTGTATCATACCTGTCGGACATCGTAGAGTCATGTTTCGGATCCTCTTGACGAAGGCTTTAATAGGCTCCCTCTTCTTCTGCTTAGTGATGAGAAGGGTATGTATGAAGACTTCTGTATCGTCTTCAAAAAATCTTGACATGAAGAGTCTCTCTAGATCCGCCCACTTTTGGATACATCCCGCATGCAGTTTCCTGAACCATTCAAAGACAACTCCCTTGAGGATGCTAATGAACAATCGAGCCAGTATAACGTCGTTTGATATCACATTTCTAGTCTATGAATTGAAATGATAGATATGTTGGTTCGGTGATCCTGTGTCGTCAAAAATTTATAGCATCGGGACTTCGAACTTTGGAGGATAAGGGGCTATATCCCATTCGACAGGATAGGGCCTAGCAACTCCTTCATCTTGAAACTCGCTTCTGTTAGCAATGACATTGAGACGAGCTTCTAATTCTTCTATTTTGGTAGACTGAGGATTCTGCTCATTCTCGGCTTCTTTCTCTTCTTAAGATGAAGAGACTATGTGATGAGCTTCTTGATCAGAGGTCTCATTCACTTTTTGTTTCGCCGAGGTTGTGACACCATTTTCTAGAAATTGGCTCTATTGGCAATGATTTGAGCCATCATATCTCGAAGTTGATTGATGGTTTCCTACTGTGCTCGGAGCATAGCCTCCTACTCAGTAACCCTCTTTGAGAGATCTTCAGAATTTTCTACCATGTAGGTGAAGCTCTCATGTCCAATGAAAGAGCTTGATGATTGAGACTCCACAATGACTGAATGTTCGTCATCGGAATTGGTTCCTCTAGCTAAACTCCGATAGTTAACAAGGGGAATGGTGAAAACACCCTGGGGGGTGAATAGAGTTATTATTAATCTTATTAGATATTAATACCGATTAAAACTTATTAACAAATTATTCTTGCAAGATAGATATATAATATGATATGAGTAAGAATATAACCACAAGAGAAAATAAACAAGAGTGGTAGTTTAAACAAATAGTGGACACAAAGAACAATCAAACCACAATAATATGATCACAGAGTTCAGACATTTCGTCCTACGTCTTCGCTCCCCACTCTCGGGGAGAATCCACTATCACGACACACCCGGTTTTGAGGCCGGAACTTCTCTACACACTCGGTTTTCTAGCTCACCGAAAACTCTACAAGTCACTCACAATGTACATACATAAACTACAACCTCAAGTGTTGGTCCTCACGTATCGCCTCCCTCAAATGCTCGGCTTTACTACCTCTCTCTAGGCTTTACTACCAACACCACTCCTCTTGGTATCGACTACGTCCTTGCCACACACTCCTCTCGGTGTAAATGTGTATTACAAAGTGATACTCTCACAATAAAACTCAATTACAAGATTTGTTCTCTATAATAGATGAGAACACAATTTAGTCTCACTCTCAAGGTTACACTCACCACAACCCCAAATTATGCAATATGTGAAAATACTTAAGCTCAATGATTGTGTGTGCAAGCACAGAGAAAATAAAATCAAACTCAATTAAAGTCTAGAAAATATAAATATGACAATATAAATGTAAACAAGCTAGATAAATGAGTTGAGAAAACTTCTCTAGAACAAGAGAGATGGAGATGTAAAATGGAAAGCTCAAACCAAAGATGATCTCCTCTTCTTGTGAAACAATCTTTACAAAACCAATTTTGTAAACACTTAAATAAAACTTAAACCACCCTTAAAGCTTGTTTTTAAACACTCTTTTTCTTAGTTCAGAAATGAAATACAATGGGGTATATATAGGATGAAGAAACAAAGCCCAAAACCCAAGTAAAACCAAGCAAAAAGAATAAAAAAACAAAAACTGGAAATATAGCCATTACAAGCCCCCAGTCGACTAATGGAAATCATCAGTCGATTGATGAGCTGACCGTTGTAGGCGTCAGACAGCTCATCAGTCGACTGACTATCTTTATCAATCGACTGATGGATCATCAGTCGACTGGTCAGTTGACCAAAACAGAACATAAACTTTTGAAGATTGTAGACACATTCTTTAGTCGACTGATCAGTCGACTGATGTCATCAGTTAACTGATCAGTCGACTGATAATAGGTTATCAGCCTGAAATGAACAGTAAAACTAAGTTTCAAACCTCTTTAAAAAATAGCAAACAAATTCAGAAAAATATAAAACTTTGGGGAATGCTTGTAAATATGAAAATAAACATGTTACAAAAATTGGTTTTCAAATAGCACTTCCCATTTATGAAACCTCATCATTTTGCAAAAATCACGTAAGTATGAACATGTTGAAAACTTGATTTTGCCAGAATGACTTAAACAAAACTTTGAAACACTTTAGAATGGATTTATAGACTTATACAAGATATGAAAATAGTGTAAATAAGTCTTTAATCCGTAAACATAATATTTTACAAATTCAATAGAATATGAAATATATAAATGTGAAAATGAAGATATATATTGTTTCATATCTATATAGCTAAACCAAAACAACTTATCCACATAGAAAACAAATAAGTATTATATATCTATTTATTTGCAAAAACTTTTATGGATAAAACACATAAACCGTTAAATTGTGTGTGTATAATATCGAGCTTAAGGTATTAACACACAAAGTATAAACTCTAAACTAATTTACCCAAGTTTTATAAATCTTCATTGTAGCTTGTCTTGGTAAACATGGAAGAAGCTTGATCTTGTATATAACTTGAATTACAAATGGCTTCAATCTACTATTTCCGTCAACCTCCATTTGATATGATCGTTATTGCGCAATTCCATCCAACCTCTAACATGGATATTTGTGTAGATTACCTAACAAAACAAATACAAAAACTCGACACACATTATTAGGAATTGTTTGTGATCATCAAAATAAGATTAGAGAGTAGGCTCATAAACATGAAAGCTAACAAGGCTAACAAATGGCTCATGTTTGCGTCCGAGTATGTTGATAAATTCCATCGGACCTATTCAGGAGGTCTTTCATGCCATGAGACTGATCTTTCTCTAACTCATCGGAGCTAAGGACTGATGATCTCCCTCTACCGATCGTGTAAGAAGTGACTCTAAGGTATTCATCCTCCAAAGTCTTCTTCTTGTGAGAACATCATCGGTTATGGAGCAAAGTGACGTTCGTTGGCCGGTTGAATATTAACAAATTGACCACGCATGAGCAACACTGGCATCTCGAGAGGATCGTAGGAATCAGTCGTTCACATTAGAATGAATGAATGATTTGTTGCATCGGTCTTTCTCTTAATATGAACTCTTGTAGGCTGTCTAAAAATTACAATGGATAGCTGATTAAAACAAGCCCCTACGATGGAGGTCACCATCAAATGACTTTCAAATCACCGCAAACACAACCTCATTTCTGAGATGATTGATCTTGATGGCTGCGACAACAGCATGACTAATAGAGATGCTGATGAGCAGTGTAATGATTTGAGAAATAAAAGGTTGGACTTAGTTAGTGAGTTGCTTGGTAGAGAGTTGTAGGCAAATATTCGTCTAAAAGACACCATGGATGTTGATTCCCGTCTAAGCTCCTACAACGAAAGCTACAATCAAATAGTTTTCGGGTCGATAAACGAAGAAACTGCGAATGGAGGCCTTTTCACGTAGATCGAGAAGAGTTACAATTCGATGACACTTCCGACAACTGATGGAAATTCTATTCAGCAGTCTTCACAAACTACAGTGAAGGTTACAATTTGACGACTTTCACACCCCACAACAGTTAAAGCGAGGATTACAGAACAACGGTCTTTGCAATACCTTACAGAAGAAGTTACAAGTCAACAAACTCCTTCTAGAACGCGGAAGTCATCTTCGCGTCACAAATATGGAAGTGCAGGCAACCCCCGCGTTTCTAAGTCACAACTCAACGTGAGCGACCCTCGCGTTCATAAGGGTTCAACTAACACCGACCCCCGCGTCACCAAGTAGGCAACAAGCCAAAACGCGAGCGACCCTCGCGTTCATCAATGTTCAGCTAACACCCAACCTCGCGTCTCAATCCTAAGACACGAAGTTGGGTTCTGAACGCCAGATTGGGCGTTTGACTTGTTCAAACACAAGTCGAACGGTTCCAGAACCGTTTATCCCACGTTCTGAGGGATTTTCGCCCACGTAGGAGCGGATATAGGGGTCAGTTACAACCCCTTATCCCCCTATAAAAGCTCAACAAACTCAACTGAGTAAAAGAGGACACGGGGTTTGGAGGCGATTAAAGATCTGAACCACTCAGGTTCGGTGATTCAACAGCAGCAGCGAAATCCTTGGAGATAGGATTTTTGAATCAACCTCAGAAGATCAAATCCGAAAGGATTCTTCAACAACAGAACAACAGCTTGATCATTAACCGAATTTTCGGTTCCAACAACTCTATCTGCAGAGTTCTAACTCGTTCAGAGTTCTTAAACTCATTAAAGAGTTACGTATAAAAACTTCCCACAGAAGTTCATCGTTCCCACGAGATAAGAGACGGTCGGATCGTCAACGGAGAGCAAATTCGACGCGAGCAATCGAAGGAGGCATTCCATCGCTACCGAGAAGAACCCAGTTTTAAATAAAGGAGAGAATCAAACTCGTTCTCTTCTCTTTTGTAATCAAGTTGTAATCGAGATTTAAAGGAATCAAAATCAAATTTCTTTTATTCTTTTCGTTACAATTTTCCAACAAACAACTCTCTCAAATCTGTTGCAAAGATTCGAGGAGAATTACTCATTGATCGTGAGGTTTGAACTGGAACCCCCAGTCCATGATTGGACAGGGCTGGCTCTTGGTGGACATGGATCTGGTTGAGATGCCTTGAATCCATAGACTTCTTATATCCGCCCCTCAATCTAGTCACGCTACGCAGAGTATTCAGGGGTCTCGCTGACCGGTCAGCAAGCCGGGGGTCCAGGGGGCGGTGCGCCCCTGGCCGAGGAGTTCTGGGGGGGGTGTGTGTGGAAAATCCCTTAGTGGAATTCAAGGTAGCGCCCTAAAGCTTCACAGTATACACCAGGTTTTGTATTGGATTTCGTTACCCGAACGCATGCCTGAGCTCCAGGTTTTGCTGGTGAAACATAGTCCTGAGGTCTGCATTTTGCTAGTGGAACACAGAGTTGAAGTCTGCATTTTGGTTCTGAAATGCATGCCTGAGAGTTACGTTTAGTTTGTGGAACGTATTCCTGAGAGTTGCGTTTTGGTTCTGGAACGTACTCCTGAGAGTTGCGTTCTGTTTGAGAAACGCATCCCTGAGGACTGTGTTTTGGTGTTGGAACGTATCCTCGAGGACTGCGTTTTGACTGATCAACAAAGTCTTGAGGTCTACATTTTGATGTTGGAACGCGTCCTTAAGGACTGCGTTCTGACTCATCAACGTAGTTTTGAGGTCTGCGTTTTGATGTTGGAATGCGCCTCTGAGGGCTGCGTTCTATTTGGAAAACACACCCCTGAGGTCTGCGTTTAGCTTGGCTTATGCGAGGCTTATGCTTGGGCACATAAAAGTGTGGCTTGCATTCTAAAGTAGAGATGCAAAGCTCGTGTTGAGGCTCACAAACGCGGAGCTCGCGTTGATTAGAGGATCGGTTCTCTTGGAGTTGTACCGAAGTTAAGTCTTCTCTTCAGAGTACCACAAGCCACTGATGAAGCTGGACCCTCTAGTCACATTCCACCACCAATGCATGAACCTTCTTGCTTCTCTGACGCACAATATAATATATTGTCTGCTAGAATACTTGATTTAGAATCAAGACAAAAGGCTTTGTATGATCAAAATGTGCTTATGCTGAAGAGTCAAGAAGCATTAACCAACAAATTTGATATCCTGGAGATGAAGTTTGACAAAATGAATATGAAGATTGATACCTTGGACATGAAGCTCAATGCCTACTTCCAAGGAAATCAACCTTCACCAGGACCATCAAGTTAGAAGGCTATGCATGCATCATTTAGAATAATTTCAGTCTGTTATGTCAAAAACAACTAAGTACTTAGTTTATTTGTGTGTTTAAATTATGTCAAAAACTATGTGTTTATGTTTGCTTAGACTTATGTATTTTGCTACTATGATCTGTTTATGTGTTTAAAACTATGTATGAGTTTGTGTTTCTTTTATCATGATTGGTATGTTTATATTTTATATTTTATTCATGAGCTACTTATCCTAAAAACAGATTGTAAAGATGGAAATTGTTAAACTTTTGATATTTATGGCTAGTCTTTGCCTACCGATATAGATGTGTGAAGTAATGGACTATGTTCACAATCTGGAAGATCTTTTTGAAGTATTGGCTCATGACGAAGAAATTATGGCATGTTTAGAATAAGATGTTTATTTCTTTTTGTTAATGATAAAGGGGGAGAATAATATAAATGTTAGTTATGCTATATATATATTGTAGACTCTAATATGCTTTTATGCAAGGGGAGTAAGTATATTTATTCCTAAAATATTTAATTCTTTTAGAATATACTTACATATGCATAAATTGTTTGTCATCATCAAAAAGGAGGAGAATATTGGATATCATATCCCCAAGATATAATTTTGATGATAATAATTTATTTAATATGTGTATCACTATGAATATTATTGTGCACTAACATATCAATGCAGTTTTCAACATCAAATATGAACAAGTGCAAAATGAGTTCAAGGCATCATGAAGTAAAGAAGATGAAGAGCTTATACATCAATGTAAATTTTACATTTTTTTACTTAGAAATTTTGTACAAACCTTGATCACTCATACATACACACACGTTCGCCAGCTTACAAGTTAGCTAAGCTCGCCTGAATACTTCACTTGGCCGCACGAGTCAAGTTCGCCCACAGGAGGTTCACCCGCACGATCCAACCTCGCCTACATGAGTTAAGTTAGCCTGAATGCTTAACTTATGAAGTTCGCCTACAAGCTCGCCAGGCTCGCCAACTTTGCCCACAAGCTCGTCAGGCTTGCCAACCTCACCTGCATGCTCGCCAGGCTCGCTAACCTCGCTTGCAAGATCACCAGGCTCACCAACCTCGCCTGTAAGCTCACTAGGCTTGCCTGAGTGGTTAAAAACAACTTACTTGAATTGTGGGAGTAGTTACACCCACTTCCCACGATTCAAGGGGTTGATTATGATCTTCTCAGCTATAAATAGTCATATCCGGCTACATGAGAGGGGAGCTTGGCTTTCTTGGAGAGCTTGGCTTTTTGGAGATCAGGACTTTTGGATCTTTTGGCTCTTGAACTCAGGAACTATTGGCAATCAGACTTCTTGGAGATAGAAGAACCAAACCTTGCATTTTCTTTGCATTCGGCCTTAATTCTAAAGCTCTGGTGTTTGAACTGCTTTAATCAAGCTTCTACCACACGCTGAAGTTTGTTTGTAATCTTAGTCAAATCATCCAAGGGAAGAAAACTCGACACGAGCATCAATGGAGGCATCCTATCGCTACCAAGATCCCACGTTAAACAAGGAGGGATTAGATTCATTCTTTTTGCTTTTGTGTAAAGTCAATTTCGATTTGTAATAAACAATTCAATTAATACAAATTTTGAGATCTATTTTATGACAAACAATGCAACGCCCTTATAATTCCTTTCATCCTATCTGATATAATAGTAATTATTCTTAGCATACATACAATTGGAATTAACTTGTATATAAGGTCAAAGAACCACTTCCAACTAGAACAATCCTCTACCTCCACAAATACAAATGCTAAGGGAAGTAAACTACCATTTGCATCTACACCGGTCGTCACAAGAAGTATGCATTTGTACTTGCCATATAAATGTGTGTCATCAATGCTCAATAACGAACGATAAAAAGTAAAACCCTTAATAGCAGGTCCAAATGCTCAAAATACTCGAGTGAACCTCTCCATCCCACATGCGATCTTTTTGGACATTATTTCATATTCAGTACCCGGATTATTTCACTTGATAGCTTTAAGATATTGTGGAAGTAATTCATAAGAATTTTCCTAATCTCTAAATATTTTAGACAACACTTTCCTCCGTGTATCATATGTCTTATATTTAGATATCTTAATGCCCTGCATGGCATATACCCTTTGAAATATCTAACTTGTATTTAGATCAAGTTTATCTCTCACTTCAGGCATAATTAGCTTATATATATAAGAGGAAGATGCAGAGTAATGGTCGACATCCATCGACGGTTTGCAACATGTATGAAGTCCGTAATATCTAGATATTACAAATTGCACATTTGATAATTTTCTCACAGCTGCATTTAGCAACCAATGACATTTCATGTTTCTCTCATCCTGCTCACTTGCATGCTCTACTTCAATCTTCTCGTTAAAGTAACATTTTACTTGGTAGTTTGTTGCATTAGTTTTTACCGGCTTGAATTTGACCCGATTCTTGATGGATCATTCTCGGATTGCATAGATCAATGCCTCCTTGTTCTCGAATAGATCCCCTTTTTAGAAAGTAAAGTTCTCAGGTTGTTGAAAATTTGGACCAACATCAAAAAATTCAGTTTGAGAAGTATTTATCCAATCCTCAATATGAAACTCGTCGGACAACAGATCTTTATCTTCCACATAATCATTATTAACATAAAATTAATCCATCCAACAGGAGTCATTATCGATTTCAGTAGCCATATGCATGCTATCAATTTGTACGCCATCTTCTTCAATATCTTCTGAGTCATCATTTGCTTCTTCTTCTATAATTGTTCAATTAGTAAGTCCTCTCTCTCCCCTACCCCACTTCCCCAATTCACTCTCTAAATCCGCACTCCCACCCACCTCGTGTTTCCCCCATCTCTCAATTTCACTTCCCTCAAGACCCTCACCTCGTGTTTCCTCCACTCTCTCTTTTCATCTCAAAAAGCCCCCCACTCTCTCCCTCTCTCACTCAGCTCACACTCTCTCTCACTTCCTCCCTCTCTCTTCCCCTCTCATTTTTGCCTCCACCCGATCACCCCCTCCAAGAGCCGTGACCACCGCCCCCTTCCTCCCCGAGCTCCGACCTGAGCTCTGTCGCAAGCCAAGCTCCACGTCGTCGCCTCCCAAGCCCAACATCGACCTCCGCCTCCTAAGTCCGCCACAGCGAGCCGCCGTGACCTCCGACCTCCATTACCGCCCAAGCCCCACCTCGAGCTCCACTTCAGTCCACTCGCCGCTCATCCAACCACCCCCTTCCACAGCCTCGAGCGTTGCCCTGAGTGCCTCCGCCGCGCTCAGCCCCCGCGGTCAGCCCGCCGACAGCTGAACCCAAGATGTGCCCGTCTGCAGCCCATCTCCCCCGCATCGCCGCTCAGCCTCAAGTCCACCGCCTGACCACCCCCGCGGCCGCCGCCTTGGCCATCGCCGTCGACGAGCCCGAATCAGTGAGCTTCACTGTAGAAAACTACAGTTAGGAGCCGAATTCACGCGTGTTTTTCGGCCAACTTTGACCTCCGTTTTCGTCGATTCCTTCGCCAGTGCGTAGCCCTTCGTGTTGTCTATCACACAGTATTCTATCTACACTTCGTTATACTCGTTTGAATATCGTACATTGTATTAACACTCTAATTATAATTTTAGCCGTCGATTCACAAAACCTGTTGTAACACTGTGCAACCATCCTAATAGCCCCCACTATGGTCCACGATATACCCAAGGCAAGATCCCACTTGCTCATATCTAAATTTTGTATTTATTATGAATTATCTGTAATTTTAGATCTGTTAATAATTATCTGCATGAGATTGTTTGATGAATGATATTAGATAAATCATAATAATATGATAATTAGTATTTTCAGAATAATTATGATAAATTAAAATAATTTATTTTGACAGTGGAATCATTTTTGGATAATTATATTAATTAAAAAGAATTTATTAAGAACGAAGTCATTTTAGAAAAATTATAATAATTTAAAAGGAATTAGCTTGGAAAAAGAATTATTTTAGAATAATTATAATAATTTTTTTAGAAATTATCTTGTGGAAGAAATCATTTTAGAATGATAAATATTTTAAAAAAGGAAATTATTTGGGAAAATAGACTATTTTGAATTAGAGAATTTATCTTATAAAAAGATTATTTTTGAATTTATGAATTTATTCTTTTAAAAGATTATTTTTAGAATTATTATAATAAGAAAATAACTTATTTTGGAAAAAGGGATTATTTTGAAATTAAATTAAAAGAATTTAAAGTGTAAAAGGAATTATTTTAAAGTAAATAAATTTATTATTTTAGAAGATTATTTTAGAACAATTTTATGATTCAAATTCTTAGAATTGATTATCTGATATAATATGATATTATTGTATATGATTAGTTGCATTGATTGTTCATTATTGTGATTGAGAACTATTAGTGGTCATGACCGTAGTAGCCTTGCGTGACCTAGAGACATGTGATATATACATGAGGGTTTCCTTGTTTGGATTATTTCACTTGACGTACTACGTCTCTTGTTGTAGATTTAAAGTATTAATTCCATCTAATGTATGATCTTATTACGTGGATGATTATTCTAATCGCTAGCTGCATGATCGACTTGTTACTTGATTGATTTTTTTAGATTTCTTCTGATTATTATATTCTAGTGGTAGATTATATTTAGATTATTAGCATTCCAGTTGCATGCTTCTTTTACTATTATTACTTTTTTTGCATTGGTCGTTCGACTGTTTCTATTCTTCCTTGTGGGATCTTGTTGTGTGCCATGCATGCTGACGTACTCCATTTCTCTCGGGATGTACATCAGATTTAGAGGACGGACAGCTACGGTTTGGAGTAGTACAGGAGCCAGAGGATCCTCCACAGGAAGGCTTTGCAGACAAAGTAGAAGAACAAGTCGAAGCTTAGTTACCTCTTTTAGTTAATTAGTTGATGACCCTAGTTTACTTTTGTAGTACTTTCCATTTTCGCCTGATCGTTGTATTTTATATTTTCAAGCATTCAGATCGTTTTGTATAAGGGCATGTTTAGCCCGACTATTATGTCTGGATGATCATTTCAGTTGTGATATGTATCTTTTGGTTCTGAATTTTTTATTATATTCTTGCTTCTGTGATCGGGGACCTGTGGCTTCGTTTTATATTTGCTTGACGCTTAACGTATTAGATTGAGCAGAATAGGTCTAGTACTTATTTCTCCTCAGTCTAATACGTCACGGGCTTGATTGCCTCCCGATTTCCTAGTATTTTGGGAAGCAGGGCGTGACAGGTTTTTCTGATGGTCCATGTAGGTCTGAGTCCCGATCACGGTCCTGAGTTCCTACCAGTGAGAATATAACGAACAACTTAGATACATATCATACTTCATCCGTAAGACTATATTTGAGCCATTATCCTATTATCTTAGTAACTATGTTTTAGTTCCTATCTTACTAATAGTTTTGATTTTGACCTTAGTTTTCCTCTTGATCCTCGCTTTCCTTCAGAACCATGGCGATTACGCGTGGTAACGGTAATCGAACTGGTAGTAGTGACCCGTCCCTTGAAGTGGACCTGAACCAACTTCTAGCAATAATTCATGGATTAGTTGCGAATCAGTAGTTCTTGGCTGGGCACTTACAGCAGGAACCTCAACACTAGCATCCCCCTCACTTAGAACCTAGTGTTAGGGAGTTTCGGTATATGTGACCTCCTTCTTTCTCTGGTGCCGAAGGACATCTAGCAGCAGAGGAGTTCTTGAAGGTTACCAAGACCATTCTCACGGTAACCTGCATTGCTCCTGTAGAGTGGGTAGATCTTATGGATATCCAGCTCACTGACATCGCTCAGATATGGTGCACAGCTGAGAAGACTCATGTGAAGAGGCCAATCCTGTGGGAGACGTTCACCGAGCGCTTCAACAGGAAATATTTTCCTCAGACAGCTCGGGACGAGTTCCTGCATAGATTTGTTGAACTCATGCAAGGAGGGTGAACGGTTAATGAGTACGAGGTCGAGTTTTCTTCCTTGAGCTGATATGCTCCCCCACTTGGTTACAGACCCTACGATTAGGAGGCATCAGTTTCAGAAGGGTCTGGACAAGTACATTAAGATGGCTCCGGTGGGTAGAGCTTTGACGACCCACGATGCAATATTGGATGCAGCATGTGAGATTGAGAGCGTGCAGAAGGAACCTGAAGACCCACATGTAATTCAGAGCAGGGCACCAATAGTTCCATCTAGGACTGTCGAGCGTCCTTCTCCGAGGCAGCAGCAACAGGCCCCGTAGAGGCAGCAACATTTTTTTAGCGTCAGCCATTTTCTCAGGGTCACCCCTATTAGCGCCTTGGAGTGCAGACTCACGACCAATCTTCGGTGAAGTGTTCCTATTGTAGTCACACTGGGCATATCTAGCAGGATTGCCCTAGGCGTCTTTATCTGCGCTTCAACCGTAGGTCCCCTGATCATATCAGTCGAGACTGTCCGCAGCGACAGCAGGCCCGCTTGCCCCTACCTCCAGTTCAGGCAGCTCTTACAGCTCCACCTCGACCTACCCTAGTAGCACTGGCTCAGTAGGGATCATATCCCCGAGCAGGGCCTCTTCTTCCTCATAAGCAGTTTTATCAGGAAGCGCAAAGGCAGCAACCACTGCGTCAGATGTTTATGATGTCAGCTATGGAAGCTGAGGCGAATGACCAGGTTATCAGTAGTAATAATTGTTCATTTTAGTTTTAATTGCCTATAAATTTCCTTATTTAGCATTACATAATGATATCATTATAGGATTTGTTTATGAGTTCTAAGTTTAGTTGCATTTATCTTCTCCTGTAATAGGCAAGGTTCTTGTTTCTTCCGTTCTTGTTTTATCACTCTTTGACTCTGGAGCTTCCCATTGTTTCTTGCCTTGTCGATTTGTGAGTACCCACTCTCTTCCTATAACTCCTCTGACTATGGGTTGGAATATCAACACTGGCAGTGGTGTTTTAGTATCATCCAGTGGTTATGAAGCATGCCCGGTGGTCATCAACGGGAAAGAGCTCTTTGTAGATTTACTGGTGATTGATTTACTGAGTTTCGATGCAGTATTTGGAATGGATTGGTTGGGGGTCATTCTTCGCCACCATTGACTATCAGTATTTAAGATATCGGATCACCCGAGGTTTGAATTCCTTAGTGGTAGTATATCGGCTGGACTAGTAGAGTACAGAGCTAGACCAAAGAAGGTGACATTTGCTGCCATGCAGATGGAACCCGAGAAACCAATTGTAGGTCGGGAGTTTGAAGATGTATTTCCTGATGACATTTACGGGTTGCCACTGAATCGAGCAATTAAGTTTTCTATAGAATTGAAAGCTAGAACTGCTCTGATCTCCAAGACTCCTTATCGTATGCCTCCAGCTGAGTTGACCGAACTTCGGACTCAGTTGGATGATCTTATGCAGAGAGGCTTGATACGACCTAGTGTATCAGCCTGGGGAGTACCTGTGTTGCTTGTGGGTAAGAAGGATGGATCCAAGCGGATGTGTATCGACTACCAGGAGTTGAATGCTATACCAGTAAAGAATAAGTATCCACTTCCCCCATATTGATGATATCTTCGACCAATTAGGAAGATCGTGAGTATTTTCTAAGCTGGATCTGCGGAGTGGATATCACCAGGTGAAGGTCAAGGACTCTGATGTTCCAAGACTGTGTTCCAGACGAGATATGGACATTATGAGTTCTTAGTAATGCCGTTTGGTGTGACTAATGCGCCAGCGACATTCATGAACCCGATGAATCTGGTATTCTATGATGTGCTAGACAAGCTTGTAGAAGTTTTTATTGATGACATCCTGATATTCTCCAAGAGTGAAGCGGAGCATGCAGAGAACTTGTAGTACGTGTTGCAGATCCTGAGAGAGCATCGACTGTTCGCCAAGTATAGCAAGTACTAGTTTTGGCTAGATCGCATCACATTTCTAGGACACGTGGTGTCAGGAGACAGCATATCAGTGGATCCGAAGAATGTATCTGCAGTGAGAAATTAGCCTACCCCTAGGACATTATCTGACATTAAGAGCTTCCTGGAGCTAGCTGGATATTACCGGAGCTTCATCAAGGATTTCTCGAAGATCACGGAGCCGATGATGTGACTTACAAGGAAGGATATTAGATTTGTCTGGTCCGACGCTTGTGAGCAGGCGTTCGTGGAGTTAAAGTCTCGGTTGATTTCGGCCCCAGTCCTGACGATACCTGATAAGAGCGGGAACTTTGAGGTATTTTGTGACACATCAGGTAGAGGATTGGGATGTGTTCTCCAGCAGGATGGTCATGTGGTAGCGTATGCTTCTCGTCAGTTGAAGAAGCATGAGCATAATTACCCTACCCACGACATGGAGTTGTCAGCTATGATTTTTACTCTTAAGCTTTAGAGGCATTATTTGTTGGGAGAGCAAGTAAAGGTGTTCACTGATCACAAGAGCTTAAAGTACATCTTCACGCAGAAGGAGCTCAACATGAGATAACGCAGATGGTTGGAGCTGATGGCAGACTACGACATCGACCTTCAGTACCACCCTGGTAAGGTCAATGTAGTACCAGATGTTTTGAGCCATTTTTCGGCGATCATGACCCTCACAACTCAGTGGAGACTTCAACAGGAAGTGAGGGATATGAGTATAGAAGTTCTTCTTCCAGGAGTCACCGCTTCTTTGATGAATCTTCAGATTCAATCTACATTGGTCGAGCGAATCAAGGCTGCACAAGCAGGTGACTCATTTCTTCAGAAGTGCAGAAGGTTAGCAGTAGCTGGTCTTTAGCCGGAATTTGTTGTTCATGAGGACGGATCCTTACGATTTAGGAGTTGTATCTGCGTACCAGAAGGAGATGTTTGAGAGGAGATATTACGAGAAGCTCAAAGCTCACCGTACTCTATTTACCCTGGAGGTACGAAAATGTATAAGGATCTAAAGCTGAACTTGGTGGCATGGTATGAAGAGAGATGTGGCATGTAGTGTGGCTAAATGCCTTGTATGTCAGCAGGTGAAGGTAGAGCATCAACGCATTATAGGTCTTTTACAATCATTGCCTATTCCGGAATGGAAGTGTCAGCATGTCACCATGGACTTTGTTACTGGCTTACCTCGGAGCACTAGATAGAATGATGATGTTTGGGTGATCGTAGATTGATTAACCAAATCGGCTCACTTTATTCCATTCCGAGTGGGACAGTCGACGGAGCATCTTGCTCAGAGATACATGGAGGTAAAATGTCTATCTCTATATGTTCGATGAGTTCCTCTTTTCCAAGAATGTTAGTAAGTATCTAGTATTATAGGAGATCATACGATTGCACAGAGTTCTAGTGTGCATCGTTTTGGATCGTGATACCTGATTTACTTTAGAGTTCTGGAAGAGTTTGTAGGCGAGTCTTGGGACCAGTCTTAGTTTCAGCACAGCTTATCATCCTCAGACCGATGGGCAGTCAGAGAGGACCATTCAGATTTTAGAGAATATGCTCAGAGCTTGTATGCTTGACTTCCAGGGATCGTGGGAAGATCACCTGCATCTGGTGGAGTTTGCATACAACAACAATTTCCAGGCTAGCATTGGAATGGCTCCTTTCGCGGCATTATATGGGAGGAAGTGCCGTTCTCCATTGAGTTAGGATGATGTTGGTGAGCGGGAAATTTTTGGGCCAGAGTTGATTAACAGATTAGTTGATGCAGTCCGAATTATTCGGGAGCGACTTTGCATAACGTAGGACAGACTCAAGCATTGGGTAGATGCGAAGCGCCAACACTTGGAGTTTTAGCCAGGAGATCATGTGATCCTGAAGATTTCCCAAACGAGGCACCATTCGCTTTGGAAGGCGTGGGAAGTTGACTCCGTGATATGTGGGACCTTTCGACGTATTAGAGAGAGTTAGTGAAGTGGCGTACCGACTTGTATTACCACCCGTCCTGGCTGGAGTGCATAACGTATTCGTCGTTTCTCAGTTGCGAAAATACGTTAGAGATCCGAGTCATGTCGTAGATTTCTCGAAGATTGAGGTGCGATCCGATTTGACATACAAGAAACAACCTGTGGCGATTTTAGAGCGAAGGGAGAAGACCCTCCGGAACAAGACCGTTCTGCTTGTTTGTGTAATGTGGCACCCATATTCTCCTGGAGAGTCGACTTGGGAAACCGAGTTTGAGATGCGACAGCGATACCCTCATTTGTTTCCTAAATTTTAGCTGTCACATCTTGTATCTTATTTTGAAACGCCTTGTATGACTTTTCCTATTTATGGATATGTAATATATTTTGAACTTTATATGAGTTGAGATGAATCTGCCTTTATATTTCGTCCTTGTTTTAATTCCGAGGACGGAATTTATTTTAAGGGAGGTAGGATGTAATGACCGTAAATTTCTAATACATGTTTAAATATTTTTTTGGTATTTAAATATTAAATATTATTTTTCTAAAAGAGTATTTGTATTTTTCCCTAATTTCTCTAGAATTTTCTATGATTTAAAACTACAGTATTATATTATTTTAATGGTTTTACTAATTATAAATTTAATTATTTCGGTAAAACTTTTTAAATTAATAGTTAATTATTCTTTATTGTTATTTTTATTATTATTTTGACTATAAATTTACAATATTTATTTGAATAAATTTTCTAGTATTTTTAAATTATTATTTAATAGGGTATTTTTTCCTGTGTTTTTCCTACGGTATTTCACTATGTTTCTCTCTCTCTTTATCTCTCTCACACTCTCTCTCCCCTACCCCACTTCCCCAATTCACTCCCTAAATCTCCCACTCCCACCCACCTCGTGTTTCCCCCATCTCTCAATTTTACTTCCCTCAAAACCCTCACCTCGTGTTCCCCCCATATCTTTTTCATCTCAAAAAGCCCCCCACTATCTCTCACTTAGCTCACTCTCTCTCTCTCACTTTCTCCCTCTCTCTTCCCCTCTCATTTTCTCCTCCACCCGACCGCCCCCTCCAAGAGCCGTGACCACCGGCCCCTTCCTCCTCGAGCTCCGACCTGAGCTTTGCCGCAAGCCAAGCTCCACGTCGTCGCCTCCCAAGCCCGACGTTGAGATCCTCCTCCCAAGTCCGCCACAGCGAGCCGCCGTGACTGTTCGCAGTAAAAATCGGGTCTTTCTTCATTGATGTCATTGTACTCTTGATAACAGTTTATCGGTTACAAAAGATCCGATCTTTTTATAAGACCCGGTTACAATGAAAATCAAAATACGAAAAAGAAAGATTACAACTTT
>BQKN01064796.1:143739-160281 GCA_022839385.1 Asparagus kiusianus
TATCACCGAGTTCGCTCTTGTTTAGATGACTCGGTGATTCCCCGAAACGTTGGTTTGATTCCGCGTGCGAGTGGATGCATTCCAATGCTTGGGTGCGATTTGTTGGCTTCGTCGCCTCGTTAACCTGCTCCGTTGCGTATGGCTTGGCTTCGGCGTTGGCGGGATAACGGTCGTGCTTGGATATGTCGCCCGATGGTTCATTTGTTGAATCGGCGTCGTCGAGCTGTATTGTGGGACCTATAGGCAATTTTATACGCCTACAGTGACCTCCGGCCTTCATCACCGCCCATGCTCTGCCTCGAGCTCCACTTCAACCTACTCACCGCTCGTCTGACCACAGCGTTCCGCATTCCCGAGTGCCGCCCTGAGTGCCTCCACCGAGTCCCTCCTCGCCCCCGCTCTCAGCCCCCGCGCTCAGCCCGCCGACAGCCAAACCCAAGCCGCACCAGCCTGTAGCCCATCTCCCCCGTGCTGCCGCTCAGCCTCAGGTCTGCCGCTTGACCACCCTCGCGGCCGCCGCCTTGGTCACCGCTGTCGACGAGCCCGAATCAGTGAGCTTCACTGTAGAAAACTGCAGTTCGGAGCCGACTTCCTGCGTGTTTTCCGGCCAACTCCGACCTCCGTTTCCGTTGATTCTTTCGCCGGTGCGTAGCCCTTCATGTGTCTATCACACGGTATATTCCTTTCACTTGGGCCCCCTATCTACATCTCGTTATACTCGTTTGAATATCGCACTCGCATTAACACTCTAATTGTAATTTTAGCCGTCGATTCCGCGAAACCCGTCGTAACGCTGTGCAACTATCCAGAAGGCCCCCACTAGGTCGACGATATACCCAAGGCAAGATCCCACTTTCTCATATCTGAATTTTGTATTTATTATGAATTATCTGTAATTTTAGATCTGTTAATAATTATCTGCGTGGGATTATTTAATAAATGATATTAGATAAATCATAATAATATGATAATTAGTATTTTTTAGAATAATTATGATAAATTAAAATAATTTATTTTGATAGAAGAATCATTTTTGGATAATTATATTAATTAAAAAGAATTTATTTGAGAACAAAATCATTTTAGAAAAATTATAATAATTTAAAAGGAATTATCTTGGAAAAGGAATTATAATTATTTTAGAATAATTATAATAATTTTTTAGAAATTATCTCGTGGAAAAAATCATTTTAGAATGATAAATATTTTTTAAAAAGAATTATTTGGGAAAATAGACTATTGTGAATTAATGAGAATTTATCTTATAAAAAGATTATTTTTGAATTTATGAATTTATTCTTTTAAAATATTATTTTTAGAATTATTATAATAAGAAAATAACTTATTTTGGAAAAGGGATTATTTTTAAATTAAATTAAAATAAATTAAATTGTAAAAGGAATTATTTTGAAGTAAATAAATTTATTATTTTAGAAGATTATTTTAGAACAATTTTATGGTTCAAATTCTTAGACTTGATTATCTGATATGATATGATATTATTGTACATGATTAGGTGCATTGATTGTTCCTTATTGTGATTGAGAACTGTTAGTGGTCATGACCGTAGTAGCCTTGCGTGACCTAGAGACATGTGTTGTGTTGACATAGCAAAACGAGAAGAGTTAGGATAGGAAAGTCATGGTGCATGTGATCGGATAAGGCTGTTGATGTATCTTCCAGGCTCGCACCAGTGGTCGGTGTCGCCACTGGGGTTGGTTTGTAGGGCTAAAGTGAAGTGTGTACATCACTTTGGTCAGTGGGAATTTATTTCGTCACCCGAGTTCTGTTTGAAGTTCCGACCAGGCAGAATACGGATTGTGTGTAGTCCTCTTGGCCGCATGTGTAGCGGGATTGGATGCACGTAGAGGATTTGTGAACAGTCAGTTATCTGATGATATGAGCGTTGATTCTGTGTGAGATGTGAACCGGTGACCTGTTATAGAATGACTAGTTACGTGACCTTGTTACTTAAGGTGATTATGGATTCTTGTGTGAGATGTAGGTCAATTGTATTTCTTTTCATACATAGATCGAGGTTAATATTTAATTATCTACAATTTGAGACATATGGTATATATATGAGGGTTTCCTTATTTGGATTATTTCGTTCGGCGTACTACGTCTCTTGTTGTAGATTTTAAGTATTAATTACATCTAATGTATGATCTTGTTACGTGGATGATTATTCTGATCGTTAGCTGCATGATCGACTTGTTACTTGGTTGATTTTCTTAGATTTCTTCTGATTATTATATTCTAGTGGTAGATTATATTTAGATTATTAGTATTTCAGTAGCATGCTTCTTTTACTATTATTACTTGTTTTTGCATCGGTCGTTCGACTGTTTCTATTCTTCCTTGTGGGATCTTACCGTGTGCCGTACATGCTGATATACTCCTTTTCTCTCGGGATGTTCGTCAGATTTAGAGGACAAACAACTATAGTTCGGAGTAGTACAGGAGCCAGAGGATCCTCCGCAGAAAGGCTTTGTAGACGGAGCAGAAGAACAAGTCGAAGCTTAGTTACCTCTTTTAGTTAATTAGTTGATGATCCTAGTTTATTTTTGCAGTACTTTCCATTTCCGCCTGATCGTTGTATTTTATATTTTTCAGCATTTAGATTGTTTTGTATAAGGACATGTTTGGCCCGAATATTATGTCTGGATGATCATTTCAGTTGTGATATGTATCTTTTGGTTCTGGGTTGTTTATTATATTCTTTCTACTATGATCATGGACCTATGCCTTTGTTTTATATTTTCTTGACGTATTAGATTGAGCAGAATGAGTCTAGTACTTATTTCTCCTCAGTCTAATACGTCACGGGCTTGCTTGCGTCCCGATTCCTTGGTATTTTAGAAAGCGGGGCATGACAGTTTTTGATTCTTTGTATAACTTTTTGACAATTAGATAGGGTTAGAGATCTATCATGAGTAGGAGATTGTATTTCATCATGATTAGGAGTTTGAACCCTATTCTAATTAGGAAGTTAGGCTAGAGATAGAGTTTTAGTTTTTCTATATATATTCTTCTATTGTTGGAGGAAAAACTAAGCAGAAGAGAGAGAGCCAATATTCTTGTAATCTAGGGTTAGCAGAGGGTGTAGCCTGATTCAAGAATATTGTGCGAGAGGCGAGGGTTTCGTAGTATTTATTCGTGCAAAAGATTACATCATTAGGAGGGTTTCACAGTCTTTGTCCGTTCAAAAGATTGTAAGGAGAGGGTTTTGGAGAGAATATGAGAGTTGATTATGTATGTGAGGTTAAGAGATTGAGAGACGAGAGTTGAGTGGTTCCTATTATAGTTCTCCCTCATATATAGTGGATTTCTCATATTGTTGCCTCGTGGACGTAGGTCGAAGTTGATCGACCGAACCACATAAATCTCGGTGTTCTTTCTTCTTGATTATGATTATTTTATATCTTATTGATTGTGGGTTAGCTTTCGAGTTGCGCAAATCGTAGTAGGCGGGGAAAGTAAAATTCCCTAACAAGTGGTATCAGAGCGATGGTGATGGATCCGGGAGCGAGTTCACAAGATAGACGTCGTACAAAAGTGAAAATCGACAACATTAGAAGAATCAAGATGAAGAAAAAAAGAAATAAAAAGATTAATTTGTCTTCTGATTGAGGGTTTGTAGGCGGATTTCAACAATTCAGGAGTTGATTTCTAAGTTTCGGAGTGCTCTAAACACGATGGAAGGGTCTGACTTTTTAGATTATGCTTAGATTTGTCAGAAAATTTTGAAAAGTTCTGATGGTGGTGACATGAGAGATCTGATGGCAAATAAGGCAAATAAGTATGCGACGAATGAGACTGGTGTAGATAATTAAACGTGATTCTAGTAGTAGAGTTGTCAACATATAATTATTCAAACTCATCACAGGAGTAGGAGTTGGTTGGCGTGTAGACTCGAGGGAGAAAGTGCTTGATTAGGTGGAGCTTATGAGCAGGCACGACTGAGTGACACACATGCTGGTAGAGATGGTAGCATTAGACTTGAAGACAATGAGTGTTCATATTCGGTCCAAACCAAGTGATGGAGGAGATGGAGACAGCCGGCTTGTAATGTGGAGTAGGAGAGGTGCACCGATATGATTCGAGACGAGCGATGCATGTGGAGTATGAGGACAGCAAGTGGGGAAAGGCTACTGTCAAGTTTAGTTTGGGAGAAGAATGATGGTTGACTTGCTTCTAATGTCAGAGGTGGCAAAGATCTCTTGGTGAGCACAAGAGAGGTGAAGGTGCCATGACAAAGCATATGATAGTAAGGGTTATACGGGCATCCAGTTGGAGTGCAGGTGCTTTGATTTGAAGTGTGAAAAGAAATAGAAGACTCTAGTGGGAGAGGGAAAGTTTCAAGACGACAATGATATATCTTCAATGGAGTTTGGGAATCAAATCCAAGGTAGAGTTTATTCAGATTATGTTTTTGATTCTTTGTATAACTTCATAAGAATTAGATAGAGTTAGAGATCTATCATGTGTAGAAGATTGGGTCTTATCATGATTAGGAGTTTGAATTCTATTCTAATTAGGAAGTTAGGTTAGAGATATGGTTTTAGTTTTTCTATATATATTCTTCTTTTGTTGGAGGAAAAACTAAGCAGAAGAGAGAGAGCAAATATTCTTATAATCTAGGGTTAGCAGAGGGTGTAGCCTGATTCAAGAATATTATACGAGAGGCGAGGATTTCGTAGTCTTTGTCCGTACAAAAGATTACATCATTAGGAGGGTTTCGCAATTTTTGTCCGTTCAAAAGATTGTAAGGAATTGGCCTTGGAGTGAATATGATAGTTGATTATGTATGTGAGGTTGAGAGATTGAGAGACGAGAGTTGAGCGTTCCTATTGTAGTTCTCCCTGACACATAATGGATTTCTCGTATTGTTGCCCTGTGGACGTAGGTCGAAGTTGATCGACCGAACCACGTAAATATCAGTGTTCTTTCTTCACGATTATGATTATTTTATATCTTATTGATTGTGGGTTAGCTTCTGAGTTACGCAAATCGTAGTAGGTGGGGAGAGTAAAATTCCCCAACAGTTGAGACCACGGCTCTTGACTTGGAGATGTCATAAAACCACTCGATTCATTGTCTAAGTCAAGCATGCGGGAGAACTCTCCTTGAGGTCGTGAAACTTTGGCAAATTCAAGAATCAGATACTTTTTAATGAACAACTCAATTGACACTTTCTTCTCAACTAATTGTTTCATGTTATTCAACTCTTCATCGTCGGTGATCTCCACGACAATTGTTCTATTCTTACCAGACAGTTGAAGGACACCTTAGTTGCATATTCTTCTTTATTAATTTTAGTAACTCTGAGTATTTTCTTCATTATTCCATCAAAATTACATGACTTAGATAACATAAACATTTTCCTAGAACCTCCCTCATACAATGGCATACTATTCACCCCGACGCCGAGGCTCCCATTGAAGATGCAAATAATGGGTATAGAATCGCCATCAAAACTGAAAATCAACAGTCCATCATATGCAAAAAATCTATTATAACTAAAAATATTAATCTAAATTGAAAGTCAAATTTAAAACCCTAATCTCAATTGAAAAGCAAATAATGGTTAAACCCTAACCTCCAAATCACATTATTCATCATATTTCACAAAATAAAAACTTAAAATTTTCATATCCAAAATCATAAACCCTGGTCAATCCATATCATTCATCAAAATTCTCACAAAAAATTACAATTCACACCACAATTTCATATCCCAATTATAATTAAACCCTAAATGAAAAACCATATCAGTCATCTCAAAATTTAACCCTAGCCTGATACATCCATATCAATCATTAAATTCACAACAAAATAGAGAAAACTTTCACCTTGATTGGAGTTTCATATGGTCAGAGACGACTGCGATCGCGAGCGTGGTCGGAGGCGCTTATCGTTGGGAGCGTGGTCGGAAGCTAGGGTCGCGAGCGTGGTCAGAGGCTGGGGTGAGCGTGGTCGGTGGGGTCGCGAGATCTTGAGAACGGTCGTGGAGTAATTAAGGTAAGGAAATAGGGGAGGGGAGGGTCACGGGGGAAGTACTTAAATATTAAATAGACGGCGCTGCTAGTCTCGTCTATTTGGTTAGCATGGCTAATCATGGATTAGCATGTCCTATCTATACGAGACTAGTAGTCCCGTGTAGTTAAAAAAACCGACAGCAAAATCGATCCTTTTTATCCCAGCTAGGATAAAAAGGGTCAATTTTGCTCACTTTTACGGGAGAATGTCGATTTTTCTCATTAATTTCTCAAAAGGGTTGTTTTCAAAAATTTGTCCAACTTTAAAAGGTTAATTGCATACAGTTACGATTAGACCTCTTTTACTTCTACTGCTGCATATTAGACCCCTTGGATTCTCAACTCTATTAGTTTTCCCAATTAAATAGTTACGTGTAATGATTATTATATAAGTTTATAATACGTTATATGAAGCTCATATGTTTGTGAAGCCTCAAAGAAAGATAAAATTGTTTTTTTGACAAGTAGGTCTTCTGAGGGTTTTTTTGAAAAATAGACCTTCTAAGCGTGAAAGAGTAACAAAAATTCGCCCATGCATCTTCAATCAATTTTAGTTAAAAGATAATACAATATAATCGATCCCTTCGGTATTATTCAATATAAAATAAGCAGAAAATTCACATGTAAATGTGAATCATTCCTTATTAAAACTTGCAACAGCATAAGTCGACGTCCCCATAATGTGGATCCGTATAGTCGCAATATCCACGAATAGCATGGCTGTACTTTATGCATCCTGCATTGCAAACTTTGAACGTACAACTTCCCATGTGTGTACATAAAGCCTGTTCATTGCCTACAGAAAACAAATAAATAAATAAATAACAAATAATAATATTCATAGAACATTTCATAAGTTGGTTAATTGCATGTAGAACCACATGTAGTTTCATTGTTGCATTTGGATCAGCTGGGCTAGATTTTTTTGGAGTCTTTATCCTAAGGCCAAGGGAAATATCAGCCAAAATTTAGCTAAGGGTCAAAAAGTAGATATTTAGCTTAACGGCCTGAGGGCTAACAGCCTGAGAAGACGAGATGACAACCGGCGAGGAGGAAAGCTGCAAGAATAGATTTCAAGAATGAAGAAGAAGCCATTTGTGGGTGATTTAGATTTTAGGTTGAGCGGTCTATAACTATTTATAGATAGTAAATGAACATGCATACTACTGGTTGAATATATAGTAGGGTAATGAATATAGTAGGTACTATGTTATTCCCTATCTTTTGTTTATTTGGTATTGTCGTAATGCATAAACCTATAGTTGGTAGTGCATAAGCCACCTTATTGTCGTAGATACGTAGAACGCTCTATTTCTTTCTTTGGGTGGCTAGTATTTTCATTAGGTGATAATAGGCTGGGAAAATTCAATACATTTGTAGTATAGCACTTGACATTTAAAAGATTTTTATCTTTAAGGATGGACATGTTTATATGTACTCAATGCATTTGAAACATAGCATTCTAAAAGAAAACCTCACATATATAGGCAAAGGAAAAATTATATGTAGCAAGCGAGTTCGTGTTCTCTCAGAACCGACCGCTCGTCCGTAAGTGAGCAGGCGGTTCTGAGCCACAAATGGGAATAACATGAGAGCTGTTTCGTAATTGCCCCTCCCCATTTGTGGCTCAGAACCGCCAACTCGCACGCGAACGGTTTTGAGAGGACCCCTACTCGTAACACAAAATCTTATTGTGGAATGTGAGTTGGTAACATGTGTACCACATTTATTCTTTTCTTTCTTTCTTTCTTTCTTTTTCTTTCTTTTTTTTCCGCTGAGCGCAAATTGTCATCTGGCTGGAACAGAAAATTTCTCTCTTATTATGAAAAATTCTTGCTTTTGTTGCAGGATATGAAATTTTACAAGATATATGCATAGCAAAATGTCAAAGTTCTACCTCCAATACTAGAAAAATAGGATTTTTTGGGCAATTATACTAGTAAATTCAACAGTACAGAACCAATATTAACGTCCCCTTAGAAAGCTTGAATTTTAGAATGAGTTGCTTAAGCTCTACTTTTATTTATTGGTTGTATGAGCTCGAGAAAAAGTCTGAAAATTTTTCTTAGAGTTTTTAGCCCTTAAATCATAAATTTGCAGATTTAATGTATTTATCCAATGTGGCAATATTAAATTCCTCGTATGAAAAATATCATACAATCTGTGTAAATTTTTTACCTACCTTCTTGAGCATTACCAGGTACAATTCCACTGATAACTAAAAATAAATAGATAGATATACTTACCAGCTTGAGGCCCAATGGCCTGAGAAGATGAGACAATGACGTTGAGGAGAAAAGCTACAAGAATAGATTCTAAGAATGCAGAAGCAGCCATTTTTGCGGGTGATTTGAGGTTAAGTGAGCTAAATTCATTTATATAGTAAATTGTTGGATAATTTATTGAGAAAAAACAATTTTGCCTCATCAATAGTAATAAATTTTGTAATCAAAACATGTTTTAATTAGCAATTAAAAATGAGCGTAACGGCTATACATTATGGGGAATGTTACGGAAATTTATGGCGAACGTTATCGTATTAATTACAGGTTTTTATAACGGCTCTTCTAACCCCTATATAAACAGTTGTATGTTGAGCTCAAAAGATATAAGAAAAAAAAGCAACAATTCTCTCATCTTTATCTTCTCTCCTCTACTTTCAAAAGTGAATTTTTCCTCATTATCTTTGGTGTTATTTTGGAGCAACCGTTCTTCGTCTGAGCTGAAGCTCTGCACTCTCGCCCAAGTTCAGAGGCCGGCCGTTTTCAGGGGCTTTAACCATTAGGGGGGAGAGGATCAACTACGTCAGGGCGATAGGCGGATCCTCAATCTTCTAGGACAGTGATTACATGACTGCTTCCCGTCAGGCCTAATATTTTCTAACTTATATTATTTATTTCGGATTAATTGTTTATTTTATTCGGATTTATCTGCATGCTATAACCTTTAAAGTTGGTAAATTTCTAACAATCTAGAAGATTGAGGATTATAACTGTTTAAAAAAATTATCTAATTTTAATTGTTGCTGGATATTTTCTATTCTTTTAAAACATTACTATTCAGCAAAATAATTACTGCTAATTATTTGTTAATTAAAAAACGTTATTATTTATTAATCCAGAATTAATGTTCATTCAAAAGTTTATGTATGCTGTTCTCTGATACTGTTCATATAAAAAAAATCTGCAGATTGCTTGATTATTTGCTTGCTTATTTGTTAATTAACATTTCATTTCGGTTGATGTTTTTTTAAAAAGTTACTGTTCATCAGATAATTTTACTGTTTTAAGGGAAAAATTATTTTTCATTGCTGTTCAATTAATTCTATTTACTACTGTTCATTGGACTGATTAGTTAATTGATTAGTTGTTGTTGATTAAAACTCGGGAAAACAATTTTAATAAAAAAAATTACTGTCCATTTTATTGAAAATGTTACTGTTCATTTAAAAACCGCTTACTGTTCATTATTAAAAATAAATAAATTTTGTAGTTAATGTTTATGTTAATTTAATTAATTGCTAATTACTTTTAACAATTAATTGCTTTTAACTTATAGTTAATAAGAAGCATGTTGCATCGTGTATTACCTAATATTAAATATTTGAGCGAACCAAATCAAGGGGTATATTTTTTTTCTCTATTTTATATGGTGAAATATAACTTCAATTTTTAAATGTAAAGATTCTCTCTTTTATTACATTATGATGGATATTCATATGTCATATTATATCAATTGCATTTGTTACATAATTAATTACAAGTTTTATGCTAGAATATACTTGTAAAATTTAAAGCACGTGTGTTTGGAAAAAAAAATTTTTTAAATCAAAATGATATGTTTAAAAAGGTAGTACTAGAAAATGACCACGTAAATTTGGAAGGTCTCTTCTGTAGGTAACCAATTTAAACTTGGAAGGTCTCTTTTGTAGGCAACCAATTTAAATTTCGAATGTCTACTTTGTAGGCAACTAATTTACAACCTCTTATAATAGGAGATTTTAAAATTTTATACATATAAAGTATGAAATATACTTGTGACGCCCATATTTTCACACTTGGCTACAGTCCAAAATGAACCAAAAGATGTCAAAACTGTCATGCACCTCCACTGTGCAACAATATGTTTCACCAATTACAGTAATATCCTCTAGTGGAAACCAATATAAATGAAGGTACAAAACAGGCAAATAAGGGAAATAAATACTATAGACATGATACAGAAAGATATATCTCATAAATGAAATCATGTCCCAAATAAACTAAACTGGAATACAAATGATATACATATGGAGTCTAAAATAACATGATATGTCTCAACATGAATCGACTAGAATCGTATTAAGGCATATTGTCTTAACAATATGAGTACAAACTCAAATGACTAAATGGAAACAAAAGACCAATGTGGAGTCCATACTAGTAAATATACGATACGACGACTATGCAAGAACTCTGTCACCCTGCGACTCTCCGATGCTCTGAACCGCCTGAAAGTTAAAAGAAAAGAAAATAAAAAGAATAACAACAAGAGCGTCAGAGCGCTACTGCAAGAACATCTCCGTCTGCCCCCAGGGGAAGGGCTACTACATACGACGGAGGTTATACCTATAAGCATAATCTACCTAGATCATTTACCCCGTATCTAAGTGGAATTAATATTTAGGAATCTCCAACACGAGACGTAGTACGTTGAGCGAAATAATCCAAACAAGAAAACCTTCATGTATATACCATATGTCTCAAATTATAGATAACTAAATATTAATATCGAACCAAGAATAAACAATCTAAATGGAATCAACAATTAGAAACCCACAGCATGAGACTGGTACGTCGAGCGAAATAATCCAAATAAGGAAACCCTTATGTATATATCATATGTCTCAAATTGTAGATATCTAAATATTAATACCGAACTAATATATGAAAGGAAATATAACTGAAAAGTAAAACATCATAATAGACATATGTATCAAGGCATCTCAATCGTCAAATATCTCAACAATGAGTCGAGATCACTTTTGGCATCAACCAAATACTCCTGTAAAAACGAGCTTATAATATTTATCATTTTTCTCAACAAATCATGTCGCCGTGTGTATCAGCAGGATAAGGATATAGATTTCTACACAATCTACGTGAAAACGAAAGCATAGGTTTACCGACCTCTTCGCATGCTCGTGCGGATAAACAAGTATCATAGGTTCATCGACCTCTTCGCACGCTCGTGCGGATAAACAAATATCATAGGTTTATCGACCTCTTCACACGCTCGTGCGGATAAACAAATATCATAGGTTTCCCACTCCCGAGGATACATGTGTACTCGAACCCACTCGTACTCCTCATGGACACACACGTGTATCGACGCGCGGCCCGTGCATCATGTTCGCTATCAAACGTTCGAGGCAAAGCAAGACCCGATCCGTAAATACTAACACCACCGGTGATTAGTATTTACTGTATGTATGAATAGTACTCATACGTATGAATAGTAATAACACGTATGAATAGTATCGTATGTATAAATAGTACCCACACGTTTGAAAAGTGTCGTACTCGTGAATAGTACTATATGAATAGTAAAAGTACTTATGAATAGTACATGTCTGTTTGAATAGTAACAGTACTTACGGATAGTACCTATACGTATGAATAGTAACAGTACTCATGAATAGTTTTATGCTCGTGAATAGTACCTATATGAATAGTAACAGTACTTATGAATAGTACACGTATGTATGAATAGTAATAGTACTTATGAATAGTACTCGTACATATGAATAGTAATGTATTGATAAATAGTACACATACATATGAATAGGAACCGTCCTATGAATAGTATACGTACGTATGAATAGTAACAGTAATCCGGCGTTGGACAAATACGTATAGTTCTAGCTAGCAATATCATGTCTTTAGAAATTTGGTCTTATATTCTATTCATTAATTTTCATCAATATCATGCTTTTTCTTTATTTTTGGGATAAATTCATCAATTTTCATCAATATCATATTTTTTTCATTTTTAGGATTTGATCTAAAATTCATCAATTTTTATCAAGATCAAAACTAATTAGGGATGAGTTTGGAAAGAGATGAACTTGCCTTTATTGATCTCTGAAATTAGAATCTCTATCTGTTCATGCTCTCTAAATTGCCAAAGTCTCCTTTCCTCTTCCCCTCTCTTTTCTTCCTCTATGTTCCTCTCTCTCTCTCTCCCTCTCCCTCTCTTTCTCTCTCTTCTTTCTCCCGCTGATTTGTGAGAAGAGAGAGGGGGGGCTTTTATAGAGGGTGAGAGCAGCGAGGTTTGTGGCATAGGAAAAAGAGAGAAAAAATAATATATAATATTTTATATTATTTTAAAAATAGGATTTCAGACTCCGTTCTCAGAAAGTAACGAAAATTTACCCATAACACTGTCTCGCCATTCTAAGATTAATGGTGTAAACCTCATGTACATATGATCAATAGAAAATTTATTAAAAATGAAATAGTAATATATGAATAATATTTTATTATTTAAAAATTAGATTTCAGTCTCTGTCGTCAGAACTCAATGAAACTTTACCCACAACATGTTCTCGACATTCTAAGATCAATAATGTAAATCTTGTGCCTATCTGATTAATAAAAAATTACTAAAAATAAAATAGTATTAGTTTTTAGTAGACTCGCGATACCGAGACTAAAATTGCGAATTGATCTCAAATCGATTCCAATCTGATCCATTCATCCCAGAATGATCACCAATCATAATAAAACTCATTTATTATCATTTATAATAATATTTTCAAAATTTTTAGGGTTTTATATTCTTCTCCCCTTAAAAGAATTTCGTCCTTGAAATTCCGTAATCGTATCTTAAAGATTAATAACATGACAAAAGCACGTTGAGGAGTAATACAAACAAGTAAACCCTCACATACACAACTCATTTATTATCATTTATAATAATATTTTCAAAATTTTTAGGGTTTTATATTCTTCTCCCCTTAAAAGAATTTCGTCCTCGAAATTCCGTAATCGTATCTTAAAGATTAATAACATGACAAAAGCACGTTGAGGGGTAATCCAAACAAGTAAACCCTCACATACACATCTCATACAATTAATCTCTAGATATGTAATAAAGAAATATCTACACTTAACAATCTAGAATGCAAATACTCTCACTTAACCCCTAACTAAGCGGAACTAGTACGTCTGGTGAAAAATCCAAACAAGAAACCCCCTTATATATACCATATGTTCCGAATGATTAGGAGCTAAGTGTTAATACCTCCATTCTAGCATTAAGCAGTAAGTGTTAATACCAACCTCGCCTGCAAGCTTGCCAGGCTTGCCAACCTCACCTGCAAGCTCGCCAGGCTCGCCAACCTCACTTGCAAGCTCAGCAAGCTTGCCTGAGCGGTTAAAAACCACTTACTTAAATTGTGGAAGTGGTTACGCCCACTTCCCATGATTCAAGGGGTCAGTTATGATCTTCTCAATTATAAATAGCCATATCCGACTACATGAGATGGGAGCTTGGCTTTCTGGGGGAGCTTGGCTTTTTGGAGATCAGGACTTTTGGATCTTTTGGCTCTTGAACTCAGGAACTCTTGGCAATCATACTTCTCTTGGAGATAGAAGAACCGAACCTTGCATTTTCATTGCATTCGGCCTTAATTCTAAAGCTCGGGTGTTCGAACTCCTTTAATCAAGCTTCTACCACATGCTGAAGTTTGTTTGCAATCTCAGTCAAATCATCCAAGGGAAGCAAACTCGACACGAGCATCGAGGAAGACATCCTATCGTTACCAAGAACTCGTGTTAAACAAGGAGAGATTAGATTCATTATTTTTGCTTTTGTGTAAATTTGATTTCGATTTGTAACAAACAATTCAATTAATACAACTTTTAAGATCCATTTTATGAAAAACAATGCAATGCCCTTATAATTCCTTTCATCTTGTCTGAGATAAAAATAATTATTCTTGGCATACATTCAATTGGAATTAACTTGTATATAAGTTCAAAGAACCACTTCTAACTAGAACAATCCTCTACCTCCACGACTGCAAATGCTAAAGGAAATAAACCGCCATTTGCATCTACACCGGTCGCCACAAGAAGCATGCCTTTGTACTTACCATATAAATGTGTATCATCAATGCTTAATAACGAACGACAAAAAGTGAAACCCTTAATAGCAGGACCAAATTCTCAAAATATTCGAGTGAATCTCTCTATCCCCGATGCAATCTCTTTGGACATTATTTCATATTTAGTACCTGGATTATTTTGGTTGATAGCTTTAAGATATTATGGAAGTAATTCATAAGATTTTTTCCAATCTCTAAATATTTTAGACAACACTTTCCTCATTGCATTATATGTCTTATATTTAGATATCTTAATGCTATGCATGTCATATACCCTTTGAAATATCCGACATGCATTTAAATCAAGTTTAGCCCTCACTTCAGGCATAATTAGCTTACATATATAAGAGAAAGATGCAGAGTAATGATCGACATCCACCAACGTTTTGCAACATGTATGAAGTCTGCAATATCTAGATATTATAGATTACTCATTTGATTCTCATAGCTGCATTTAGCAACAAAGGACATTTCGTATTTCTCTCATCCTGCTCACTTGCATGCTCTACTTCAATCTTCTCATTAAAGTAACATTTTACTTGGTAGTTTGTTGTATTAGTTTTTATCGGCTTGAATTTGGCCCAATTCTTGATGGGTCATTCTCGGATTGCACAGATCAATGACTCATTGTTCTTGAATAGATCCCCTTTTTTAAAAGTGAAGTCCCAGGTCGTTGAAAATTTGGACTAATATCAACAAATTCAGTTTGAGAAGTATTTATCCAATCCTCATTATGAAACTCGTCGGGCAACAGATCTTCAGCTTCCACATAATCATTGTTAACATAAAATTAATCCATCCAACGGGCGTCATCATCAATTTTAGTAGCCACATGTATGCTATCAATTTACACGTCATCTTCTTCAATATCTTTTGAGTCATCATTTGCTTCTTCTTCTATAATTGATCCGGTCGGTAAGTCAACTGTAACATGGCCCGAAGCGTCGTTAAATATAGTACTTGACGTCCCATCAGGAGAATATCCGCTTAAATGTTGTAGTTGATATTGGGATTGTATTTTTTATTCTTTGTATAACTTTATAAGAATTAGATAATGTTAGAGATCTATCATGATTAGGATTTTGAATCCTATTTTAATTAGGAAGTTAGGCTAGAGATAGAGTTTTAGTTTTCCTATATATTCTTCTATTTTTGGAGGAAAAACTAAACTGAAGAGAGAGAGAGAGAGCTAATATTCTTATAATTTAGGGTTAGCATTGGGTGTAGCATGATTCAAAAATATTATACGAGAGGTGAGGGTTTCGTAGCCTTTTGTCCGTACAAAAGATTACATCATTAGGAGGGTTTCACAGCCTTTATCCATTCAAAAGATTGTAAGAAGAGAGCTTTGGAGAGAATATGAGAATTGATTATTTATGTGAATTTGAGAGATTAAGAGATGAGAGTTGAGTGGTTTCTACTGTAGTTCTCCCTGATACATAGTGGATTTCTCGTATTATTGCCCTGTGGACGTAGGTCGAAGTTGAACGACCGAACCACATAAATCTCGGTGTTCTTTCTTCTTGATTATGATTATTTTATATCTTATTGATTATGGGTTAGCTTTCGAGTTGCGCAAATCGTAGTAGGCGGGGAGAGTAAAATTTCCTAACAAGTGGTATCAGAGCAATGGTGATGGATCCGAGAGTAAGTTTACAAGATAGATGTTGTACAAAAGTGAAAATCGGTGGCGTTACAAGAATCAAGATGAAGAAAAAAAGAAAAAAAATATTAATTTGTCTTCTGATTGAGGGTTTGGAGGCGAATTTCAACAATTCAGGAGTTGATTTCTAAGTTTCGAAGTGATCTAAACACGATGGAAGTGTCTGATTTTTTAGATTATGCTTAGATTTGTCAGAAAATGCTGAAAAGTTCTGATGGTGGTGACATGAGAGATTTGATGCCAAATAAGACAAATGAGTATGCGACGAATGAGACTGGTGTAGAGAATTAAATATGATTCTAGCAGTAGAGTTGTCAGCATATAATTATTCAAACTCATCGCAAGAGCAGGAGTTGGTTGGCGTGTAGACTCGAGGATGACAGTACTAGATTAGGTGGAGCTTGCGAGCAGACACGACTGAGTGACACACATGCTGATGGAGATGGTGGAATTAGACTTGAAGACGATGAGCGCTCATATTCGGTCAAAACCAAGTGATGGAGGAGATGGAGGCTGTGACGCCCCTAGGTTCACACAAGGCTGCAGTCCTTGGTGAAACCAGGAATGTCAAACCTGCCATGCACCACACCGTGTAATAACATGTTTCACCATCACAATTAACATCTCTCTAGTAGAGTCAACAACAGGTGTAGGTACAAAGCAAGTAAAAGATAATACAAGAGATACTG
>BQKN01064797.1:0-12155 GCA_022839385.1 Asparagus kiusianus
GTAAAGGCTGTGTCGCCTTATTTCCTTTACTCAGACTTACTGTATTTGAGACTTGTAAGAACTCCATTTTATTTCATTTCAGACCTTGACTATGTTCTTCAGTTTATTCCGTTGATGAGATGTATTATGTTCTATCATTTCATCCAGTATTGTTGATTCACTTTTTACTTGCTTTGTACTTACACCTGTTGTTGACTCCACTAGAGAGATAGTGATTGTGATGGTGAAACGTATTATTGCACGGTGTGGTGCATGGCAGGTTTGACATCCATGGTTTCACCTCGGACTACAGCCGTGTGTGAACCCAGGGGCGTCACAGCTGTCTCGTACTCATGTTATGCACTGAGATCATGATGAGACTAATGAGCTGTATACACTGTTTAGGATACCTACAGAGTAGTCCGTTATACATGTGATGCTAAGTTTCAAAATTTTGCAAAGAGTTGTACTGAGATAGCTAATTGATAGCCTGAGTCTTTGATAGATGTTAGTTATGGATGTGATTCATCATTGAGATATATGACCGGGATATTTATTCTTGAAAGTATCTATTCTATCTCCACAGTGATAGTGGAGGATAATATAAATACGATGTAATGATGTCTTTATTTTTTTATTACTTTCTTTATGTCTTAGTTAGGATCAATGATTAGCGATTCACAATTTAAGACATATGGTATATACATGATGATTTACTTGTTTGCATTATTTCGCTCGACATACCAGTCTCGTGTTGTGGGTTTCTAATTGCTGATTTTATATAGGTTATTTATTCTTAGTTAAGTATTAATGTTTAGATATTTACAATTTGAGACAATGGTATATACATTAGGGTTATCTTGTTTGGATTATTTTGCTCAACGTACTACATCTCGTATTGTAGGTTTCTAAATGTTAATTCTACTTAGTTAAAGGGAAAATAGATCTAGATAGACTATGCTTAATAGATAGAGCATTCACTCCATCTAGTAGCCCTTTCCCAGGGGGTGGATGGAGGTGATCTTACTATAGCGCTTTGATGCGTTTTATGTGGTTCTTTTTGCTGTTTTCTCTTCTTTCTAATAATACAGAGTTTCGGAGAGGCGTAGTATGACGGAGTTCTAGTATAGTCGTCGTCACACATTTTAGTAGTTGAGACTCCACTAAGGCAGTATGCCTTAGTAAGATTTTCAATTTATTCATGTTTAGACACTTATGTTTGATTCACTAGAGGTTTGATATCTCTGGGTTCACCTTAGACCTGGAACCATGTGTGAAAACAGGGGCGTTATATATATATATATATATATATATATATATATATATAAGATTTAAATTTTAAGCCATTTTGTGTGGTTTTGAACTTTGCTAGCAACGGATAGGTGCACTTCTGCATGCAATACCCTAATCAAATTAGCGGCCAAAGACCCGCAAGGATTCCATCTTAGCCGACTCACCGAGTCGATATTCTTTATGTTAACTTGATTGGTGGAACTTGTCGACTCTCTTGTCAAAGACGACTCGTTACGAGCCCATTCGACCAGATATTTGACACCATTGCGTGGTCGAATCAAAAGGCATTATTTCTCGGCTAAGCATTTAATGCTCGACATTTAATGCTCGAGCCTATCCCACTGGTAACGTGTCAGCATCATATTTAATACTCGACGGGCGTCATCATGTTCTAGCCCTGATAGTCTTCATGACTCATCGGACCACGTCAGCATCGTCATGCCTCCAATCGCTTTTCATTTAATGCGGAAGTGATCTCTCCCCTAGTCACCAGCCAACACTTATAAAGTAGGTACTGACGAAGCCGCCAGTCCACACTTCTTTACCGCCAACCTGTACTCAGTCGAAGTGACCATTATACCCTTATACCATTAGTATAAATAGAGGTATTATTCTAACATAGAAGGGGCTCCCAGATTCTGACTTCTAGATCTAATTTTTAAGCAATATCTGCAAATTCTACTGCAAGACACAAAAGAACTCTCACAGTTCTTTATTTCCTCACTCAAGTTCACTAGCTGACTTGATCGTCGGAGGAACCACGGGGGAACCAGTCTCCATCCTCTCACGAGTTTCTATTTGTGTAGGTATCATCCCCTAACTCAGAACCGGATATTCAGAGAAGGGAACGACCCCTCATCAACCTCATTCAACTATTTTAATTGATTGTGTGATCATTACCATCAAAAGATGGATTATTGCATTTGTCATAAATTTTATTTTAACATTTTTAAAAAAATTATGAAATTGATGATTAATTTTGAAAATTTCTTGGGGACAGAAATAAATAACTAACAAGTTTGTAGTGGAAGCTAGGGGAATGTAGTACATTCTTAAGAATTATTAATCTTTACTTAGTTTGTTTATAATGATATTCGTTTGTTTATAATGATATGATCTCATTATTAACTAACTACAAGGCCTAGCACATTATTTTTTTGTTGGGCCCATGTGAGTGCTCATTGCAATGAATGTTATACAATTTAAGTACAATGAAAAAAAAGACGGATTGATCAATAGTGTAGTTGGTGAGGGAAAAATCCAACAGCTTAATTTGGTATGTGGATATATTATAGATGGAAATGGAGAAGGGTGGTTTAAAAATAGTGGATGCATGTGGGTAATTAGTTTTTGTTTGTTGGTTTTGTTCGTTCATTTTCAAGATATATATGGTCCTGTGAATATATATAGCTATAGCATTGCTACTCTCTTTTAATTTTATGGAAGAGTTTGGGTGTTAAAAAATTAAATTATCTAATCCGGTTAAAGTAGGATCATATAAGTTAAGCCCATACATGAAATTTATTTTAACCAACATCTATGTGTAAATATTACAATTGGCATTGAGATCTAAAATATGTGTGAGATTCTCTTTGATTTTTATACAAACAATATCTATTTAAGTAATAATAGTATAACTAAACTTTGTGATCTGAAAAAAAGATCAAACATACAATATAAGTAATTACTTTAAAATAATTTAATCTAATCTAATCTAATAAGAAAGAAATAGATAAAAATAATATAAAAATTATTGCAATTTTATAATTTTAAATTTTTAAATAATCAAATCTAATCTAATAAGAAGAAAATAACAAATGCACATACCTGTTGAAAGAGATGAAAGTACTATGAAAATTATTATAATTTTTAATCTGAAAAAAGATCAAACATACAATATAATTAATTACTTTAAATAATCTAATCTAATCTAATAAGAAAAAAATAGATGAAAGTGCTGTGAAAATTATTGATATTTCTTGATATAAAAAATATCAAATATACAATATAATTAATTTATTTAAAATAATCTAATCTAGTCTAATAAGAAAAAAATAACAAAGGCATTTATATATAGAAGGAGATGAAAGTGCTATAGAAATTGTTATAATTTCTTGGCTTATATATATTAGTACGCTATGTTACATGTGAGAGGATAATCACTATAAATAGAGTTCTATTTAAATAATAAGAGTATAATTAAACTTTAAAAATGATTATGCAGTACTGTGAACTACTTGAATTTTAGTTGGTGACAGATTGCCACATTGTGTCCTCATATCATAGCCATTTGTTTTATTTTTTTTCTTATAATTTTGAGAACGATTTATCTCACTAATTTGTTTAGTTTTTGCATATACTCCCTTCATCTTGTATGCATTTGTAAATTTGGTATTTAATAATTTTATTCAGGTTTCTTCATATCTTCATACTATGTGTATCTAATAAGAATTCATTAATTTATCAACTCACTCTTACTTAATGGATTAGTATTTGAATTTTAAGGATATTTTTGTCTACCAAAAGATTTTTTCAAACTTGTGCTTTTAAAGGGAGTATGATTTATAAAACTAATGATTCATAAACTCTCATTAACTATGCACCTGTTCATTTACTCAAAATACATGGTCCTTCACTAGAATATATATATAATTTACAAAGATAATAAAATTCATAAATATTTATAATTTAATATGTAGAATTATTTTTATATAAAGTAGTAAAATTATTTTTTAATAAATTGTTGTACATAATTATAATTATTAACAATAGTATAATTAATGATTGATTCTTTATGTTGTAAAGACTATTACCTTGTTGGATAATTGATATTGTTGTAGAAATAAAAATTTAAAAGTTTTAAATTAAAAAATGCTTTTATTTAGGAAAATCCCTTCATATAAAAGTATTGAATCCATGAAATTTATGAGACATACTTTTCTCTTTATTTTCCCAAAATATTTCATCATTCAATAAAATATATTAATAATTTATAATGATAATAAAATTCATAAATATATTATACTTTACAATAAATAATTATTAATTATAATAAAATATGTAAAATTATTCATTTGATATCATGCATGTTTTACAACTCTTTGTGTAGATTGTTTGTCATCATAAAAAAGGAGGATATTGTTAGGTCTCATGTTTATGAGCCTACTATCTAGTCAAGTTTTGATGATTAACAAATAATTTCTAACATCGTTTATCGAGTGTTTGTATTTACTTGTTAGGAATCCTACACAAATACTACAACATCTAGGAGGTTGGTGGAATCAGAATGAAACCGTCGAATTCTAGTCAATATTCATCATTGTTTCATACGCAACCAAGACGAGCTAATTGAATATTATTGGCCTTGGGCATATTAGTTTTTAGTTTATATTTTATGTGCTAATACGTAAAGCTCATATCATACACATACACGTTATTTTGCTTTGTTACATTATATGCTTCTTTGAGAAAATAACTTACTCTTAGTTTATTAACTTTATGATATAGTCTTATATCTTTTATAAAGTCTATAAATCCATTAAAAAGAATCTCAACGTTTGTTTGAAAGAATTTCATTAAAAATAAGTGTTTAGAGATTTTGTATCTTGAACAGTTTGCAAAATACATGAGTTTTTATAATTAGCAAATACAATTTAAAAAGTTTCTTCTCTAATATGTTTATCTTCATATACACAAACATTTTCCCAAGTTTTATTAATTTTGGGGTTGTTTTGTTATTTTTAATTGATTTTACAAAATTAAGTATTCAACAGTTTTCATAATCTATAATATCTATTTTAAAACAGTTATTTCTCACAAATGGGAGTGATATTTTAGAAGTTTTTTCTCTAACATGTTTATCTTCATGTGTAGAAATGTTTCCCTAAATTTTTCAATTTTTGGAGCTGTTTTACTATTTTCAAATGAATTTAGAAGATAAGATTTTTAGGTTTTCATGTTCTGTGAATAGTGCACCAGTCGACCGATTGATCTCCTCCGGTCGATCGAGCAGACCATTTTTCTAGAATCTGAGTTTTGCTCATCAGTCGAATGATCCACTATAACCAATCGACCGATGACCTTTCTTCGGTCGACCGACGCATGACCATCGGTCGATCGATGCTAGATCCGTTGTAGTAACGGCTCATTTTTCCAGATTCTGATTTTTGGTGAATTTGTTTAGTTTTTTGGTTTTGGGCTGTTGTCTTGAGAACATATAAATACCACTCAGCCCTTAAATTTTATAATTTTTGAAATTATTTTACTATTGTAAAATGAATTTAGAAGATCAGATTTTTAGATTTTCATGTTCTGTGAATAGTTCATCGGTCGACCGATTGACCTCCACTGGTCGACCGAGCAGACCATTTTTCTAGAATCTGAGTTTTGCTTATCAATCGACTGATCCTCTATAACCAGTCGACCAATGACCTTTCTTCGGTAGACCGAGGCATAACCATCAGTCGATCGATGATAGATCTGTTGCAGTAACGGCTAGTTTTTCCAGATTCTATTTTTTTAGGGATTTTGTATGGTTTTTTATTTTGGGCTATTGTCTTGGGAACATATAAATACTCCTCATCCCTCAATACTTAAAAATAACTAAGAGAAGTTTATAAACAAGTTTGCAAGTTTTATTTAATAGTTTTTAGGAAAAATTAAGTGTGTTGCTTATGAGAAGAGAGTTTCACAAGAGGAGGAGATCATTTCGGTTTTGCGCATTACTTTTTATATCTCTATCTCTCTTGTTTTCAGAGAAATTTTACTATACTCAATCTCTAGGAATTTATATTTTGATTATTATTTTTATAAGCTAGATTTTAATTGAGTTTATATTTTATTTTACTCCTTGATTGCATACACAACCTATTGAGCTTTTAGTATTTCATATTAAGTATATTTCGGTTGTGGTAAGTGATTCATTGAGTGTGAGCTTAACTTAATTCTCATCTTTGTAATAGAGAACAAATTATTTTCTTGTGCCTTATTATTGAGAGCACACATTTTAATACATAAGGACACATAAAAATATGGTTGGTGAGATACGGGGTCAATTTTGAGAGGAGTGACATTGGTTATAAATCCTAGGGAGATGTAGTAATTCTGAGCACTTGATGAAGGTGACACGGATAGGCCAACACTTAGAAGAGTGTATTGTGTATTGATAATTATATAAGTTGCAAAAGTTTTCGGTGAACTTGGAAAACCGATTGTGTAGTTATTTGAGTTGAGATAGTGGGGATTCTCCTCGAGGGTGAGGAGCGGAGACATAGGTTGTGGATTGACCAAACTCTGTGATCACTTCCTTTGTGTTTGTGATTGCCTTGATGTATCATTAGTGTGCTCATTGTTTATCATATTTCTACATCGCCATTGTTTTATGTTTATATTGCTCTTTGTTTAATTCTATATCCTTGCATATATCACTTGTATACATCATATTGATAGGATATTGTTATTAAGTTTTAAATTTGGTATTAAAATCGAATTAGATTAGCAAATACCCTATTCACATCCCCCTCCCCTCTAGGGTAATTTTATTTGGTATAAGAGCCGAGTGCTCTTAATTTGTGGCTTAATCGCCTAGAGTCAAAGATCCAAGCTTTTATTTATTGCTAATCTAGTTTTGTGATTAATTTTACTTGCATATTTATCATGGACATGCATGGTGAACCTAGTTTAGACTATAACATCAATATTGTTCCAAAATTTAATAATTTCCCTTATGCTTAATGGTGTTTTAGATTTAAACTATTTGTTAGATCTAAGAATATTAAATTGTGGGAAGTTATTGATTGTGCTTATTTTGGAGAAATCCAAGTGATCAAGTATGATAAAAGATGTTTACTATGAACAAGTTAGTGTTAGAATTTATGCTTAATGCTTTTGATTCATCCATTTCTAACAAACTTGCTCATTTTAATAGTGCTTACACTTTATGGAAACATATAGAAGCACATCACGATAACTTGGAGGAGATCCAACGGATTCCACTTTAAGTGACACTGGAGCTTCATCGTGCACACGGCCACTAGGCAATAGCCCTAGTGAGATATGTGAGTCCGATTCTAAATGTGATTTAACTATTGATAAACTCCCATGTGCATATGAAAGATTAATGCATGCCTACAAAAAGTTGCATAAAAACTTTGTATATTTAAAAAGCAAGCATGTTATTTTGAAATCCGATCATGAGATGCTAGCATCCAATTTTGACGTCATTGCTAAGGAAAATATAATTCTTAAAAAAAACAATAATAAGTTAAAATTAGATAATAATGATTTGAACTTAAAAATTGCTAGCTTATTCCATGATAAGAATGATGCCATTTTAGAAGTAGAAATAATTACAAATAAATTTAATTCTTTCAAAGATAATCATATTTGTTCTACTTCTATTACCAATGCATATGTGCCTAATAATGAGTTGAATCTTATGAAAAACCATATATCTTCTCTAGATTTAACCTTAAACAAATGCATTGATAATAATAATAAACTTATGGACCTATATGCAAAGTCACGTGCTAATTCTTCTAAACCTCTCACTCACTATGCACATATGTATAGCAAATTTATGAATGCACTATTTGCGGCCATAAATGCCATATTGCCAAATTTTGCTATGATGCACAAAAACCTAAAATGCCAATATTAGTGTTCCATGTGTATTACAAAAAGTTTCTTCATCACACACACGTACACATGACACAAAGTTCATCATAAGTATGTAAATATGTATAAGTGTGATTATTGTGGTAGGTTTGGCCATTTGGCCAAATTTTGTTTTGAATTGAAAAAAGTTTCACATTTGCAAAATAATTTTATAAAACTATCTTTATTTGGTTAATAAAAACAAATACATCCATTTCATTGTACTTATTGTAATAGAATGAGTCATTTGCGTGATTATTATTATGACCGATCACGTGCACAAAATACGCCCAAATGAGTTCATAACCCAAGGGCCTTGAATTTCATTAATATGGGTCATGTCCCTAAACTCTCTGGCATCAAGAGTATTTAGGTGCCTAAACAAGTTTGATTTTAAAATCTAGATTTTTATTGTTTTTCGTTTCATATTTTTGGAAAGATGTATTTGAAAATTTATCAAGATATATATTGATAAAATTTTTACTCAATGATTGTTTATTTTTATCAAGCAATATTTTTGAAATTTTATTTTATTATACATTTCATATTATGATTATTTGTTGGTTTCGACTTTAAGAGCATTGATTGTGACAAATCCTTTGCACTAATTGTATGGATAGAGTCAAATTCTTGTATATTTTTAGCATTTGTAAGTTTTAAAGTTTTCAAACTATTTCAAATGCATGTTAGAAATGTCTTTCAAAATGGTTTTTAAAAATAGAGAGGTTTATGTCTAAGCAAACCCCTAAATTTATTGATAAGCTTATATATAGGTTGAAACACGCTCCATAAGCTTGACATGATCACCCTACTAGTTTTCTTGTCGAAAATGGTATAATAGATCTTGTTTTTTTATCCTAAGCATAATTCTTTTTAATCTTTGTGGATAAAACACATAAATGTTTCAATAATTATTTTTGTGTGATCATGTAGATAGGAAAGATATGTCACTTATTTATATTGATACAAAATCTTAAAAAGTGGACATGTTTTTCAAGCCTCTTTACGAAGAAAATCTTTTGTTATTTAAAAGAGGTAAATTGGGAATGTTTTGAATAATGGTTGCTTAACCATTTCTTTTAAAATGATGTTTTTATTATTCTTGACCTTCATTCGGATTTACTTTCATGATTTCCTTTCATTTGATTTCATGATTTATATATATATATATATTTGGTTATATCTATGTATTGAGACACAAAAATTTTATGATATATCTTTGTGTGTGTGTGTGTGTGTGTGTGTGTGTGTGTGTGTTTTCTTTGGTCTCTTTAAAAGTGAGTTGTGATTAATATATCTTTTATATCTATTTTCTCACATTGTGTCTCATTTGTGTAAAATTGCCTTAAAGCATATATCATCTTGAGTCCTTTATGTGCCTAATCATTTCCATTGATACATGTTATGTGGCATTTTGATAGGGGGAGCCTTCCCTATCATTTCCTATGTTGTTTTATACTCACTCATGCTTTTTGATAGGGGGAGCTTACGCTCTCTTATCTCATATTGGTTTTCCATTTTAATGTTGACAAAGGAGAAGAAACAAATATATTGTGAGTATTTCATTTTTCATGCATGAATTATAAATTGCATATTCATTTTATATCATGCATGTTTTACAACTCTTTGTGTAGATTGTTTGTCGTCATCAAAAAGAGGGAGATTGTTAGGTCTCATGTTTATGAGCCTACTATCTATTCTAGTTTTAATGATTAACAAACAATTCCTAGCATTGTTTATCGAGTGTTTATATTTACTTGTTAGGAATCCTACACAAAGATCCTCGGTTGGATGTCGGATGGAATTGAGCTTAACTACAACATCTAGGAGGTTGGCGGAATCAGAATGAAGCTATCGCAATTCTAGTTAAGATTCATTATCGCTTCATCCGTAATCAGGACGAGCTAATTGAAGACCATTTGCTTTGGGTATATTAGTTTTTAGTTTATACTTTATGTGTTAATGTGTAAAGCTCATATCATACACATACACATACACGTTATTTTGCTTTGTTACATTATACGCGTCTTTAAGAAAATAACTCACTCTTAGTTTATTGACTTTATGATATAGTTTTACATATTTTATAAAGTCTATAAATCCATTAAAAATAATCTCAAAGTTTGTTTGAAAGAATTTCATCAAAAACCAAGTGTTTAAAAATTTTGTATCTTGAACAGTTTGCAAAATATAAGAGTTTTCACAATTAGGAAATATAATTTGAAAATTTTCTTCTCTAACATGTTCATCTTCATATATAAACATTTCACCATGTTTTATTATTTTTGGAGTTGTTTTGTTATTTTAATTGATTTTACAAAATTAAATATTTAGCAGTTTTCAGAATCTAGAATAACTATTTTAAAATAGTGATTTCTCACAAATGGGAAGTGATATTTCAGAAAGTTTTTCTCTAACATTTTTGGAATTATTTTACTATTATAAAATGAATTTAGAAGATCAGATTTTCAGGTTTTCATGTTCTGTGAATAGTGCATCGGTCGACCGATTGACCTCCACTGGTCAACCGAGCAAACCATTTTTCCAGAATCTGAGTTTTGCTCATCAGTCGACCGATCCTCTACAAACAGTCAACCAATGACCTTTCTTCGGTAGACCTACATATGGCCATCAGTCGACCGATGATAGATCTGTTACAGTAACGGCTAGTTTTTCTAGATTCCAATTTTTAGGGGATTTTATTTGGTTTTTTTATTTTGGGTTGTTGTCGTGGGAACATATAAATACCTCTCAGCCCTCAACACTTAAAAATAACTAAGAGAAGTTTAAAAATAAGTTTGCAAGTTTTATTTAAGTGTTTTTAAGAAAAATTAAGTGTGTTGTTTATGTGAAGAGAGTTTCACAAGAGGAGATCATTTCGGGTTTGAGCATCAATTTTAATATCTCTATCTCTCTTGTTTTCAGAGAAGTTTTACTAAACTCAATCTCTAGCAATTTATATTTTGATTATCATTTCTATAAGTTAGATTTTAATTGAGTTTATATTTTATTTTACTCCTTGATTGCATACACAACCTATTGAGCTTTTAGTATTTCACATTAAGTATATTTGGGTTATGGTGAGTGATTCATTGAGTGTGGGCTTAATGTAGTTATCATATTTGTAATAGAGAATAAATTATTTTCTTGTTCCTTATTGTTGAGAGAACATATTGTAATACATAAAATGTGACGCCCCTGGGATCACACAAGGCTGCAGTCCGAGGTGAAACCAGGAATATCAAACCTGCCATGAACCACACCGTGCAATAACATGTTTCACCATCACAATTATTATCTCTCTAGTGGAATCAACAACAGGTGTAGGTACAAAGCAAGTAAAAGATTCTACAATAAATACATGATGAAATAATGGAACGCAAATTAATACATCTCATCAACCAAATAAGCTGGAATACATAGTCAGTGTCTGAAATGAATAATAACAGTCTGAAGATCTTAACATTTCTCAAAGTACATAACATCTGATATATGAAATAAGGCACACAGCCTTTACAACTCTAGAATATAAATCTCTTAAGTTTAAAAATATCTCAAGTGGAGTACAAAATAAAATACATCTAATAAGTGGATAAACGGACGCTAATAAGAATCGCCCTCAACCTGCGACTCTCCAGGCTCCTGGCTCATTACCTGAAAGGGAGAGGGACAACGAGCGTCAAAGCGCTAGCGAGCAACATCACAACCAACCCCAAGGGATAAGGCTCGTTGTATATGAAAATACAGCTAATACATAATAATATAAGATCATTTATCCTAACAATAATAGGTTTCGGTACTTAGGAAATTACAACACGAGCGTAAGTACGTCGAGCGAAATAATCCAAACAAGGAAACCCTCATGTATATACCTTGTATCTCAAATTGTAAATCCCTAAATACCAAACCCGAAGTCTAATACAGGAAACAATAAAGAAAAGAAAACAAACACATCTCTACCGATAAACATAAACATGTCAAAGTTATAATAAGAGACATATCCAGCCTAGGTAGCTATCATGTCCTAGCCTCATATAATATGTCGTGTTCCAGACTCGGTTAAGAAATATACTCAAGGTTTAACAATTATCCAACATAAGACTGAAATGGATTATAGTCCAACACGAGGACTTTGATGGATTATAGTCCAACACGAGGACTTTAATGGATTATAGTCCAACGCGAGGACTTTGATGGATTATAGTCCAACACGAGGACTGTGTATATAA
>BQKN01064797.1:24004-49342 GCA_022839385.1 Asparagus kiusianus
TCGCCGCTACGACTTCGAATACGTAGACTTCGCCATTATTACGGGAAAAGGCTACCCGGCAACGTGTATTAGACGCTGACTTATCTCTACTTAGGCTTCGGGATAAAGGTCCCCAGAATCAGGTTCTGGTGTCTTCTTGGACAGTAAAAGACTAACCTGGCGACAGGTGTTAGGCGTCGGCATATCCTTTCTTAGGATTCGGGATAAAATTCCCCATGCGTGTAAGGCATGGATTTTGATGTTATTAATAACAACCTGCCACAATGTTGAATATGTGGGAGGGTGTTCTTTTTAACGGTTAAGAACTAACCGGCAGCGCGGGTTAGGCGCAGACTTATCCCTGCTTAGGTTTCAGGATAGGATACCCTAGAATCGAACTCTGGTGTCTTTTTCTACGGAAAAAGACTAAACCGGCAGCGCGTGTTAGGCGCAGACTTATCCCTGCTTAGGATTTGGGATAAACTTCCTAGGATGAATCCTAGATTGATAAATTCTTGGAAAAGGTTATTGTGGGAAAGGAAGAAATTTATATTCTATTTCCCGGTCTTCTTTTAGGGTGAAGGCGAACCCGAATACAATGAAGGAAGAATTTTATATTCTATTCCTTGATTCTGGAAAGGAAGAATTTTATATTCTATTTTCAGCGCAAAAGAAACTAGAAATGGGATCTCCACTCCGAGAATCTGGAAGATCTAGATAAACTTACCTTTTATAGGATTGGTTATCTAGATGAGTTTTTTTGTTTATCGAAGTAAAATTTCAACTTCGGTTATAACCATGAGGAGGTTTAACCAAAGAGAAAAAAGAAGGGAGTTCTTTCCTTTATCGAAAGGGGACTCTGAACTGAAAGTGGACCTCTTGTTCGTGAAAAGAATCAAGAGGGGAATTTATTGGTGGCTTAGGCCAGAAAGACACTTTTGGTGGACTCACTGTCAATTAAAATTGATCAGTGAGGGATTTTGGTGGTAAAAATGATTTTGGGTTATCCTCTAGAATATTAAGTGTAACATTCTTCAAGGAACTTCCCGATAAATGGGTTATCCTGAATGTACTAGGGATAGTACTTTTTCAGAAACTTCCCATTTATTAGCATTAATTGCCTGACGTCCTCCTGAGTAATCAGGCGATATGCGCCATTTGAGTAGACTTTGTCTATCACAAACGGCCCTTCCCATTTGGGTTCAAATTTACCTTTCTTCTTGGAGTTGAGAATTATTGGTCGACGAGCAGCGAGGACCAGATCTCCTTCCTTGAAGCTTCTCTGTCGGACTCTTTTGTTAAAAGCCCTAGATATTCTGGCTTGATAAAACTTAATGTGTTGTTGAGCTTCCAAACGCTTTTCATCTAACATTTTGAGCTCTTCGAGACGTTTCTGATGTTGTTCTTCTGTCGACATCTCAGTTGCGAGAGCGATCCGAAGGGATGGGATTTGCATTTCTAATGGTAGCACAGATTCACATCCGTATACCAACGAATATGGGGTGGCTCCTATAGGTGTGCGTATGGTGGTACGATAAGCCCAGAGTGCTTCACCGAGTTTATCGTCCCAGTCTCGTTTATTGGTCCTCACGAGCTTTGACAGGATTTTAATGATCGTCTTGTTAAAAGCCTTAGCTAATCCATTCGAAGCGGGATAATAAGCTGTTGACGAAACATCTTGAATTTTGAACTTGTCACAAAACCTGACGAAAGCGTTGCTTATGAACTGTGGACCGTTGTCATGAATGATCCGTCTTGGCATGCCGTGTCGGTATATGATATGATGTTTGATGAAATTGATGATGTTGTTCGTCTTCACTTCTCTAAGCGGAATCGCTTCAGCCCACTTTGAAAAGTAATCCGTGATTACGAGAATGAATCGACCGCCTTTGACTGAAGGGGGAAAAATAGGACCGACAATGTCCATACCCCATGTCTCAAACGGCCAAGATGTGGTTAACGTGTGTAAACGCTCCGGTGGTTGGTGCATATAATTTGCATGTACTTGACAAGCATGACATTCTCGGGCGTATTTGATTGCATCATGAACCATTGTTGACCAAAAAAATCCCATTCTCCTGATGCGATCATACAGTTTGGGACCGGGCTGATGCGCGCCACATTCTCCTTCGTGTGCTTCCTTCAGAACTTCTTCTGCTTCTTCGTTCGAAAGGCATCGGAGTAACAAACCATCGTACCCTCGATGGTATAACGTATGGGTCTCGGTATTATAGAAGAATCTTGGTGCTCTTCGGCGGATTGATTCCTTTTCTTTTACATCTTCTGGCAAAATACCATATTAGACGTAGTCAATGATAGGAAAACGCCAATCTCGGGACTCAGACTCAATTTGAGTTGAGTTCACCTCCTTGGCGCTTATGTTTCTATCATCTTCCTCTTCGATATCCATATTGTATATGGGTATGCAGAGTTGATGCGATCTTACTGTGACTAGCAGTTCAGTTTTAGGAGGCTGCGCAAGTGATACCGCTAGTGCTGCCAGTGCATCCGCATAAGCGTTCTGGAGACGAGGGATGTATTCAATAAAGAATTCTTCAAAAGAATCTACCATTTTGATGGCCTCCTGGTGGTACGGGATCAGGTCTTGGTTCCTGACTTCATACTCTCCACGGACTTGGTTGACTATCAATTGAGAATCCCCAAAAGCTTCGAGATATTTGACCCCCAGCTCTTTGGCGAAACTGAGTCCAATGAGAAGCGCGTTGTATTCGGCTATGTTATTGGAACATGGATCAGTCAGTGAATAAGCCCGAGGCATCACATGTTTCCCCGGGAAAACTAAGAGAACTCCAACTCCTGAGGAGACTTTAGAACATCCGGGGGTTATTGCCACATTAGCTGCCCTTGAAGCACCATCGAAGTATAATTGCCATACTTGTTGGTGCGATGTAGTGTTAATCCCGTGGGTTTTATCCGGCAAGTCATCATATACTTCTGCCGTATCCGTTGTCGGGTTTGCCGCCAAAAGATCACAAATTGCTTGTCCTTTGACCGACTTCTGCTGTTTGAAGTGCAAATCGTATTGGGACAAGAGAAGGGCCCACTTCGCTAACCGCCAATTCATAGAACCCGGTTGAGTCATAAATACCCGTACTGGATTAACGTTAGAAATGACGTAAATCATCTGTCCAACCAAGTAATGCCGCATCTTTTGTACTGCGAATACCAATGCGAGGCATTCTTTCTCAATCATCGGATATCGAGATTCGGCGCCTACCAAGGTCCGAATTAGGTAATAGACTGTCTGTTCGTGACCATTATCATCGTCTTGTGCTAGTAAAGCACTTATCGAGTGGTTCATCGCCTTGATGTAAATCAAGAACGGTTTACCTGATTTTGGTGCAACGAGAATAGGAGGATTCGTCAGATATGTTTTGATATCTTCGAGTGCTTTTTAGCAGGCGTCGTCCCAAATAAATGACACACCTTTCTTGTTTAGCTTAGAGAATGGTTGGCACTTCCCAGAAAGATTTGAGATAAACCGCCGGATGTACGCTAAGCGCCCTTACAATCCTCTGAGTTCTCTTAGATTTCTAGGGTGTTGCAGTTCATGTATCGCCTTCACCTTGTCAGGATCGATATGTATACCTTTAGTGGTGACGACGAATCCAAGGAACTTTCCGCTGGACATTCCAAGGAAGGATTTAGTGGGGTTCATCTTCAATTGATGACTCCGCATGAGATCGAACATCGTCTTCAAGTCCTTGATGTGATCTTCTTTGTTGCGGCTTTTTACAACCAAATCATCAACGTAGCACTCGACTGTTTTCCTGAGATGTTCTTGAAAAATCTTAGTCATTGCTCGCTGGTACGTGACGCCTACATTCTTTAGACTGAAAGGCATCACCGTGTAGCAAAATACACCAAGGGGCGTTCTGAACGCTGTATGCTTCTCGTCATCCGGGTGCATCTTGATCTGGTTATATCCTGAAAAGTCATCCATAAAAGATATTCTCTCAAATCCGCATGTATTGTCGATGATGACGTCAGTGATTGGGAGAGGAAAGTCGTCTTTTGGACATGCCGCATTCAGGTCCCTGAAGTCGATGCAAATCCTAATTTTACCGTTCTTCTTCATGACTGGAACAATATTGGCTAGCCAGTCTGAATGTTGCTCCTCTCGGATAAATCCTGAGTCGATCAACTTCTTAACTTCTGCCTCAATGGCTTCCATAATCTGCGGACGAAACCGTCTTTGCTTTTGTTTGACAGGTTTGGCATCCGACTTGATATCCAGGCGATGCATTGCCACATTGGGGTCGAGCCCTGGAATGTCTTCATAGTTCCAAGCGAAGACGTCAATATATTCCCTGATGAGAGCAATTAATTCCTCCTTCTCATTTGAGGGAAGACTATCGCTGATGAATATAGGCTTTGGGTTGACTTCGTCGCCCATGTTAATTTAGACTATTTTATCTTCAGTGGGGGCTTCCCTCTATTCAAACCTATCACCATACTGCATGTTCAGGTGATGAACCCATGGGTCTTCTCATGTTAGCATTTGATCATCGTCTTCCATTGTGGATAGATCAGCTGTAGTCATGTTCGTCATTAGGGCTTTGAATACTTCCCCCAGACTTGTATCGGAATCCCATTCCAAGGAATCTGACGAGTACCCATCTTTGTATTGCCCAGATGATTGGTTATTGATTAACCAGCAACATTCGTCTTCTGAAGAAGAAACGTACCCTAATCCCCGCCTGAATTTATAATAATCGTCTGGTTTCCCTTTTGGTACATATGCCGCTTTGGCTGGAATACGGGGACCTCGATCGAAGTATAAACCTTCTCCGAATGTGAAATCATATCCCTGTTTTTCCATGAGCTTGCGTGCTTCCGGACTATACTTAGATAAATACAGACCAGGTTTGTCATCATTCTCATCTTCTCTTAAGAAATGATCTGGTAATGGAAAACTCTCTCCTTTACCGTAAATCACTTCTTTTTCGCCTCCTATTTTAGCAGGGACGATCAGGGTTGTTCTGAAAGAATGCTGGAGGTGTTTCTTTGTTATATAGGACGATCGAAGCAGCGTATATAAATCGGGATTATCATATAATCTCTTTATCACATCATCAAGAGACAGTGAGTACTCTAAATCATTATTTATTTTATTATTGGCAAGTTGCCAGTTACAACTGCCATCTGACGATTGTTCATCGTCAAGATTGATTACTAAGGGTACAATGTCATTTAAAACAAAACCTCTATTGTAATCAAGTCCGGCTTCGGTATCAGCTTCTTCTCCGCTGTCCGTGCCATGGGCCGATGATTCAGTATCGGATTCGTTACCATAAAGGAGGGAATCAGTGAAATAATTCTCAAACCCTTTGAATGGTTGTTTATCCGCGACCACCGTCCTAACCTTATTATCAGTGTCGATATATTTCAAACACTGATGGAGAGTGGAGGGAATTATAACGTTACTATGGATCCAAGGTCGACCCAATAGTAAGTTATATGAAGTCTCGGCATCAATCACATAACATGTGACTTCCGTCTTCAAATCACCCATTTGACATTTTATCCGGATCTTACCCAAGGGTCTTGACCCGCTAGTGTTGAATCCATAGATAACAGTGCCTGTGGATGCCAACTTACTAACTGGAATGCCGAGGTTATGCATCAAGCAAAGCGGCATAATACTCACAGCGGAACCCGGATCCACTTGGATTCGGTTGACTTCCCTGGAGCCAATGTACCCAATGAAATATAGGGTTCAATCATGGTTCGAATTTTTCGTCTGCATATCCTCTTTGGTGAGGGTAATGCAGGGAAGGTTTTTAGCCGCTATATTGTAGTGTTGAATTAATAGTTCTGGCTTTTTAGGTACCGGCTTGATCTGAGTAAGGAACACTTCTGAATTGGCCAAGGCTTCTTGTAAGGCTTCCCTGGTTTCTTTAGACAACCGTAACAACTCATACAATGTTATCCGCGTTGGAATATTAGCTAGTTGAGCCATAATATCAAAGATGCGCGAAGTGTTCGAGCTCTCCGGTTTATCTCTTCCAATCGGACAATTGAAACGAGACTGCTTCGGATTCTGAACCTCCTGGGGCTTCTTTTTTTCTGTTTATCGACCGGCTTTCGTCGAGCGTCTTCAACCGGTCTAGGAGTCATAATCACCCCCAGTTCCGTGAGAATTTTGGCTGGTCCCAGTTTAGTCACCCCCTGCTCAGCTAACTGATCACTAGGTGATGGATAGTTGAAGTGATACTGATTTCCGCTTCTTGTGGCAAAAACCTCTTGTTCTTTTTTGGAGAGCGGGAAGGTAGGAGCTTTATCACCATCCTCTTCGAAGATCGCGAAAGTAGCATTGCAGGACTTGCCTTTACCCTTTCTGGTCGAGGAAGTCGCCCACTGATCGTCTTCAATAAGATCAGGATGGACCCAGAGGATTTCACCGTTTGGGACTGTGTGTGGCATAAGTCCTTTTTGGCGTTGTCCGTATGGGTTGTCGTTTACTGTCTTCATTCCTACTTTGGTGATGCGTTTCGGTTCAAACCATGCTGTGGGTACTGATCCAAAGCTAATTGATACTGCATTTGCTCCTACATTCTTGGGCGGATTTGGGGTTATGACGCCCACATTAATTAACGCCTGGATCTTATCCTTAAGATGATAGCATGACCTTGTAGGGTGATGGACCGCTCTATGGTATGCGCAATACTTCGGATCCGTCACTTTGCTATCCCCTTCTTGATCCACAATCGCCGGCAGCTGGATTTTGTTATTTTCCAACAGGTACTTAAAGATAACGAGAACTTCGTCATCTTTGAAGGAGTACACTTTAGGAAATCTTGGCTCCGAAGATTTCTGCTTGTGAGGCCGTTGTCGCCATTGCGACTGAGATTGTTGTGGTGCTTGTTACTGCGGCTGTTGCTGATGTTGTAATTAGAAAGTTTGATTAGCATCAACTGCATTAGCATGTGCCTTACCTTTCCCTCGTGGGACGAAATTTTGTGTTGGAGCATTCGTCGCCTGTTGGCCTCTCTCCGCCTTCTTCCTTCTGAGGAATCGCTCGGCTTGCTCTCCTCGGACCTTCAAATCCTTTCATGTTTTGGATGGTGTTGTCCCCATTGCTTCCAATACGTCCAATGCGAGGTTGTTGTGGCAAGTCTGGAGAATGAACTCCTCAGTGATCGGGTCCTGACAGTTCATCGCCTTGTTCCGGAACCTTTTGACGAAGGTGTCAACTAATTCCCCGTCTTTCTGTTTCTCGTCAAGCAACGACCCGATGGATATCTCGGTGTCGTCGTCGAAGAAGTTGGTGAGGAATTTAGTCTCCATATCATCCCAGCTATTCACGCTTCCTGGCTTGAGGCGGCGATACCAATCGAAGGTGGCTCCACGAAGAGTGCCAACGAAGGACCATACCATCAGAGGCTCATTACGATAACCCCTAGGTATGATTTGAAGTAAATCAAATGCTGAGTGGGTGAACCCTTCCCATCAAACGGCGTGAAGTTAATTAGATTGAACTTCGCCGGATACGGGATTGATTCCCATTCTCTTGGGTATGGACAAGGAATGCTCGTCTTTTTCATCTCTTGAGCGGAAATCAACGTATTGATTTTGCTCTCAAGGTTTTTAATATTTAAATTTTTACCTGTATTTTCGTTAGCATTCTCGTTACCACCCCCTGCATTGATGGGAGGATTATTAGCATTATGAGCTTCATCCGCATGTGTGTCCTCATCTTCCTGATTAACCCGGTTACGACGACTTGGTTCGCCTTGCTAGTTTGTCAGCGCTTGGATTTGTTGGTCATGCATTTCTCTCATATTCTGCATGACCATCTGCATTTCGAACCTGAAGCTCTCCTGTTGTTTGGCCATGGCTTCTTCGAGCATCTTGGCCACTTGTTCCGCGCTTATCATAAGTGACTCGCGGGGTTGTCCTTCGCTGGACACTGTATTATCTGATGCGACCACAGAGCCGACATCCGATTCTTCATCTTCTGAAGGTGGTCTTGTCCGAATCCTACCATAAGTCGCTCGTATGATAGCTCCAGACTGCAGACAGGTTACACGCCGGGGTGCTTCCAGAATCAACTCGGGATTATCCCGTGTCGATGTCCCTTTACTAGTCATATTAGTGGTGACCCTTGGAAATTCTCCATCTTCGACTACCGTTCTTCTTTGTCGAAAACGCCTAGGCATTGGTTTTGGCGTTTCGGTATTGAGCCTTTCGAAAACCGAAATTCTTTCGGGGACTGTCTTGATACAGTTGCACTCAGACAATACTGCTCGAATGAGTTTGGAACAGGGGCACTGAGTTTCTAGTTTTCGAGGACTCCTTTTCCTGGTTTTACTTGTACCCCCAACACAATAGTACAACTCGTCGGTTTGAAGGTCGGAGTAACCTATCGTGTGTTGGCACGACTTCTCAGGTATAACGTGTTAGGTCTCATGTTATAAGCCTACATCTTCTAATCTTGTTTTGATGATTACAAACAATTCCTAATATTGTTTGTCTAGTGTTTATATTTCTTATTAGGTATTTTAGACAAACAATGTATTGGAGGATGGATGGATTGCGCCATAACGATCATATCAAATGGAGGTTGGCGGAATTGTGGAGTGAAGCATTGCATTCAAGTTAAAGATCCAAGATCTCGCTTCATCCGCATGTGTACCAAGTTGAGCTACAATGAAGATCAAGATTGCTTGGGTAATTTAGCTTTAGGTTTTATATTATGTGTGTCAGTACTTTAAGCTCAATTATATACACATATACACGTTTTGGTTTTTGTGTATATATATAGTTTATATATATACATATATGTTTTGGTTTGATTTTGTAGATATGAAACGAATATATATTCATATATATGTTCATATGTTTCATATTCTATCATATTTGTGAAAATATTGTGTTACTAGCTTATAGACTTCATAACAATATTTTATATCCTTTATTAAGTCTATAAGAACGTTTGAAAATGTTTTTAAAGTTGTGGTTATGTCAAAACATTAAATTTCATGTATATCAACTCTTCATGTTTTGGACATACTTGCAAAATACATGAGTTTTCACTTTTGGCAAGTACAATTTCAAAAATTCTTTTTGTAACATGTTCATTTACATGTTTACAATCATTTCCCAAAGTTTCATAATTTTTGAAATTTATTTGTTATTTTTAAAGGCACTTTAAAAATCAGTTTTTCAACATGAACAGTGCTTGTGCACGTTTATAAGTCGACTTATAAACCCTGACAAGTCGACTTATAAAATGCTCTGGAATGTGCAAAAACTCTCTGCCAAGTCGACTTATCCGAACTGTCAAGTCGACTTAGACTAAGTCGACTTATACCATTTTACAAGTCGACTTATGTGCTGTGTTTTGTGTGTTATTTTCATCTGGCAAGTCGACTCATGTGAATTTTCAAGTCGACTTATACCAAGTCGAATGCAAGTCGACTTATACTAAGTCGAATGCAAGTCGACTTATAAATATGACCGTTGAACAGTAACGGCTATTTTCCAGATCTGTTTTTGTGTGGGTTTTTGGTCATTTCCTTGGGGTTTTGGCTGATGTCTTGGGTTGTTATAAATACCCCATTACATTTACCTCTCCCACTAACCAAGAGAATTGTTTTAATAAGTTTAAGGGTGTTTTATGTTTGTTTAAAAGAGTGTTTAAGAATTTTGTTTGTGAAGCAAATTTCACAAGAGCAAGTGGAGATCATCTTTGGTGTTTGAGCTTCAAATCATCTCCTTCTCACTCTTGTTATTTATTGGAAAAGTTTTCTAAACTCAATCTAGCTTTACATTTTATTGATTGATTATCATTTTATTAAGCTAGGGTTTATATTGAGTTTAGTTGATTTTATTTATCTCTTTGTACACACACAACCATTGAGCTTATTGTATTTTCATACTTAGTATAATTTGGGTTGTGGGATTGTGTGACTTAGAGAGTGAGCCTACATTGAGTTCTCATCTATTGTAGAGAACAAATTTGTTGTATTGTGAGCTTAATTGTGAGGAACACTTTGTATTACACTAGTACACCAAGAGGAGTGTGTGGTGAGAGACGGGGTCATCCCAAGAGGAGTGGGGTAGGTGATAATGCCTAGAGAGAGGTTATAATTCCTAACACTTGAGGGAGACACGGGCTAGAGACCAACACTTGAGGTGGTAGTTAGTGTAGTTATATTGTGTGTGTTGAAGAGTTTTCGGTTAGCTAAAAAACCGAGTGTGTAGAGAAGTTTCGGCTTCCAAACCGGGTGTGATAGTGGAGATCTCCTCGAGGTGAGGAGCAGGGACGTAGGTCAGGCGGACTTTTATATTCGTGCATTGGCGCACTTTTATATTCGTGCTTATTATTCATATTGCCTTTGTTAATTGCACATTGTTTATATTCACACTATCTTACTTTGTTTGTTCACCCTTGTGTTAACTTGTATATCCTTGCTCATATATTATTCATAAGTCATTTGCTAGGATATATTTGTTAATTAGTTTTAAATTGGCATAAATCGGATTAGATTAGCATAAACCCTATTCATCCCCCTCTAGGGTTTTTTCCTAGTGGCATTAGGGTACTTTCAATTGGTATCAGAGCACTTTCAATTGGTATTAGAGTTTGGTGCTCTTTGATTTAAGGTCTAACCACCTTGAGTTAAAGATCCAAGTTAGCTTTTTGTGCTAATCTAGTTTTGAGATTTATTGTTATCTTGCTTGCACATAATTAAAATTATGGACATGCATTGTGCACCTTGTTTAGGGTATGATCCTAATGTTGCTCCTAGAATAGATGATTTTCCTTATGACCAATGGTGTTCTAGATTTAATATTTTTGTTAGATCTAGACATTTCGATTTATGGGATATTATTGTAGGCGTATAAAACTGCCTATAGGTCCCTTAACACAGCTCAACGACGCCGATCGACAAACAGACCATCGGGCGACGTATCCAAACACGACCGTTAGCCCGATGACACCGAAGCCAAACGATACGCGACGAAGCGGACTAACGAGGCTATGAAGCTGACGAATCGCACGCGAGCAACGGAATGCATCCATTCGCGTGCGGAATCAAGCCAATGGTTCGGGGAGTCAACGAGTCATCCAAACAAGAGCGGGCTCGGATGAATCACGATCGAGTCAAGATCAATTTCGGATTCGAACTCAGAAGCGGATCTACTGCCAAATCAGGTCAACGAATCGAATCCGAACCAATCAACCGTAGAACCGGAAAACGGGCACAAAGAGGCAAAACGACAAACACCTGGAGGTCGGTTCACCGAGCCACCAAGGAGGCTCGGTGGCCGAGCCACCAAGTGGTGGCTCGGCCGAGCCACCTAGGTGGCTCGGTGGCCGAGCCACCTTGTGGTGGCTCGGCGGCCGAGCCAACAAGGTGGCCGGCCACCCTGCGCCAGGGGCACAGTGAAGGTAGCCTATAAATAGGCCCCCCCTCGTTCATTTGAAAATGTTGGATTTTGGAGAGGCGAAGCCCTGCTGGATTGGAGACTCAAAACTTAAAAAGATCTCAACTTTGGGACTTCGAGGACTTGCTCATCCAGATCTGGTGCTCGGCGATCGTCAACGCCAAATAAGGCAGGTGTTCGAGAGGACCGAATCTCAGATCTACGCGTGCGTACTCCGGATCAAAGCTTGGTCATTGATCCTGAGATTTGGGCGACTATTTCCTTGGTGAAATAATCCCCCCCGGCTATTATTTCCTTAGTGAAATAATACCCGTCGTACTGCGTAGATCCGACCAGATCTAGATCGTGCGGTGGTCAACGGATAAACCCCGGCCCAGGCAAACAACCCACGCAAGCGAGAGACCGCAAAACAGGAGCTCGTGATTTGTTCGACACAAAAGGAGAAAGTTGTAATCTTTTTTTTATTTTTCTTTGATTTTATTGTAACCGGGTCTTATAAAAAGACCGGATCTTTGTAACTCAAAAAGTTGTTATTTAAGATAGCAATGGAATCAACAATGAAGAAAGCTACGATTTTCACCGCGAACAATCTGGCGACCACAGTGGGAGCCACCGATCTCGCTGCTGAGATCGTTGCGTCGCAGCCGCGGATCCCAATCCCGGTCGTGGAGGAGGTCGAATACGAGTTTGACCAGCAGAAGTTCGAGGAGTACTTGTCATCCTCGTCCGGATCAACCTCCCCCCGCAAGTCCAAGAAGTTCTCCACCAGGAGAAAAGCTCGTTGGTATGAAGATGTTAAAAACACCAACGAAGATCTCGCCCCGTTGGATGCCAAAGTCGCATTGGGTGAGATCCCTCCAATTTCCAACCAGGTCAAGCCGATTCCTGCCAATTCCTCCATCACTAAAGGAGTGGTGACTCTCTCAAAGAGAACCCGCCAAAGATGACACCAACGCTTGGCCCGAGAATTCGCGAAGGCAATGGAATCCACAGATGGAATCCGCCATAACGCGAGTCCGAAGAACAAGAGAGGCAAACAGCCTCAACAACCGATGAATGGCAGCTCCTCCAAGCCGCCAACAAACGAATGGATCCGTGTCAAATGGAATCGTTCGACACTTGAGGAGCGCATTCGCAAGCGCCACGCACTGTCAGCGCAGGCACGGGCTCAAGTCCAAGAGGCCCATAGAAGACTGCAGAAGGAGGTGGCAAAGAAACCACCACCAACCCGCCAAGTATGGAGGCCGAATTCTGAAGCGGCGATTCAGGCTAAGGCACAATCGTTACAGCCTTCGAAGCAGGTTCAACCTCCGGCGAGCCAACTCAAATCGCCGATAATCCCCATAGATGCTCCGGGAGATCCCGCAGGACCATCCCGAAGAAGGAGGTCAGTTTTGGAACGCATCGGTCCAATTCCCGATGAAAGAGGCAAGGCTCCAGTTCAAGAACGTTTGGACCCGATGAAGAAGCCCCGAACGACTCAACTTGCTAGGGGTTACCATCATTTTCAGCATGATAAGGAGTTCAAGGCTGCTGCACGCGCCAATTTGCGCATCGAAGTCCAGGAGCCCGCTGAGAACTGACGCCCACAAAGGCATGTTTCGAGGCGCGTAACTTTTGAAAGCCCAAAGAAGGCAGTTCGCCCTCAGAAGGAAACGTTGTCATCCGATGATGATAACGTTATACCTGAGAAGTCGTGCCAACACACGATAGGTTACTCCGATCTTCAAACAGACGAGTTGTACTATCGTGTTGGGGGTACGAGGAAAACTAGGAAGAGGAGTCCTCAAAGGCTAGAGAATCAATGTCCCTGTTCCAAACTCATTCGGACGGTATTATCTGAGTGTAACTGCATCAAGACGGTCCCCGAAAGAGTTTCGGTTTTCAAGAGGCTCAGCACTGAAATGCCAAAGCCAAGGTCTAGGCGTCACCGACGAAGAAGAACGGTGGTTGAAGATGGAGAATTTCCAAGGGTTACCGCTAACATGACCAGCAAAAGGACATCGGCACGGGATAATCTCGAGTCGATTCTGAAAGCATCCCGGCGTCTAACCCGTCTGCAGTCTGGAGCCATCGCACGAGGAACTTATGGTAGGGTTCGGACAAGACTACCTTTAGAAGGTGAAGAGTCGGATGCCTGTTCTGCGGTCGCCTCAGATAATACAGTGTCCAGTGAGGGGGAACCCCGCGAGTCGCTGATGATAAGCGCGGAACAAGTGGCCAAGATGCTCGAAGAAACCATGACCAAACAACAGGAAAGCTTCAGGTTCGAAATGCAGATGGCCATGCAGAACATGAGAGAAATGCATGAGCAACAAATCCAGGCACTAATGAACCAGCAAGGCGAACCAAGCCACCGTAATCAGGTTGTTCAGGAAGTTGAGAATGCGGATGCGGAGGAAACTCGCAACGCCAATGAGCCTCCCGTCAATGCAGGGGGTGGTAATGAGAATTCCAACGAAGATACAGGTGAAAGTTTGAAGATCAAAAATCTCGAGAGAAAAATCAATACGTTGATTTCCGCTCAAGAGATAAAGAAGACAGGCATTCCTTGTCCATACCCAAGAGAATGGGAATCAATCCCATATCCGGTGAAGTTTAACCTAATCAACTTCACGCCGTTTGATGGGAAGGGTTCACCCACTCAGCATGTGATTTATTTCAAATCACACCTGGGGGTAATCTCTGGCAATGAGCCTCTGATGGTGCGGTCATTCGTTGGCACTCTTCGCGGAGCCGCCTTCGATTGGTATCGCCGCCTTAAGCCCGGTAGCGTGAACAGCTGGGACGACATGGAGACTAAGTTCCTCACAAATTTCTTCGACGACGACACCGAGATATCCATTGGGTCGTTGCTTGACGAGAAACAAAAGGACGGGGAGTTGGTCGACACCTTCGTCAAAAGGTTCCGGAACAAGGCGTTGAATTGCAGGGACCCGATTACTGAGGAGTTCATCCTCCAGACCTGTCACAACAATCTTTCCTTGGACGTGTTGGAAGCAATGGGGGCAGCACCGTCCAAAACGTGGAAGGATCTGAAGGTCCGAGGGGAGCAAGCTAAGCGATTCCTCCGAAGGAAGAAAGCCGAGAGGGGTCAATCAACAACTAAGCCTCCGAATTCTAACTTCGCCTCCCGTGGTAAGGGCAAGACACCTGCAGCGGCTGTTGATGCTAATCAAACGTCGCAACAGCAATCCCGGAGATAGCAGAAGACTTCGGATCAGAGGCCTCAAAAAGAGTACTCCTTTAAAGACGAAGATGTTCCAGCCATCTTCGAATCACTCCTTAAAAATAACAAGATCAAGCTGCCACTGATCACGAATCAGGAGGAAGCTGACAATACTGCGGATCCGAAGTACTGCGCATACCACAGGAGGGTCCTTCATCCTACCAAGGCTTGCTTTACTTTAAAGAATAGTATCCAGACCTTGGTTGAAGCCAGCGTCATAACGCTAGAGTAAGCCAGTTGAGAACGGCACCACTCCGATAAGTATAAGAGTATAAACTGCTTCTTAACACTCCGATAAGTATAAGAGTATAAACTGCTTCTTAACACTCCGATAAGTATAAGAGTATAAACTGCTTCTTAAGACTCCGAAGAGTATATGAGTATAAACTGCTTCTCAATCCGCCGACCGGTATAAGAGATTAAACTACTCCCTGATACTCCAACAGGTATATGAGTCTAAACTATTTCCTCTCTTCCATGGGAAGTTCCTGGAGAGTGCCATGCGTGGTATTCTTAAGGATAACCCGATCATGCAGCCAATACAATGATAAACCCAGTTTCTCAAGAAAAGCTAGGGGTGGATAATTCGTGTAACGGGAAATTCCTGAAAAAATGTTACATGTAATTTTTTTAGGGATAACCTAATCATTACAAATAAAGTGATAAGCACTAAACCCACCGTTTACCTGGTCAAATCTTAGGACCACAACCAAAATCCCCTCTCGATTCCTCCAATGAACGAGAGGCCCACAAATAGAGTGATCAAACCTTCTTACAGTTAGGATCGTTTTAAACCTCACACTTGGTCAAATCTTCCTACAGTTAGGACCACAACCAAAATCCCCTCTCGATTCCTCCAATGAACGAGAGGTCCACTTTCAAATCGAGTGATCAAACCTTCCTACAGTTAGGATCATCTCAAGCTCCCGCTTGGTCAAACCTTCCTACAGTTAGGACCAAGGCCACGATTCACTCTCGATAAACGAGAAATTTATCTTTAGTTCGGTAATCAAACCTTCCGACAGTTAGGGTTATCTGAATCTTTTCGTTTCTCGGAGTGGAGATCCCACTCTCAGTTTCACCTTTTCGGATTCTGGGGGTGGAGATCCCACCTCGATTCTCCTTTCCAACTGGGAATAGAATATAAAATTCTTCCTTCCTTGTATTCGGGTTCGTCTTCACCCTAAAAGAAGACCGGGAAATAGAATATAAAATTCTTCCTTTCCCGCACCGATCTTTTTCCAAAATTTATCAATCTAGGATTCATCATAGGAAGTTTATCCCGAATCCTAAGCAGGGATAAGTCTGCGCCTAACACGCGCTGCCAGTTTAGTCTTTCTCCGAAGAAGAAGACACCAGAGTTCGATTCTGGGGTATTTTATCCTGAAACCTAAGAAAGAATAAGTCTGCGCCTAACACGCGTCGTCGGTTAGTTCTTAACCGTTAAAAAAGAACACCCGTCCGCATATTCAACATTGTGGCAGGTTGTTATTAATAACACCAAAATCCATGCCTCATACGCATGGGGAATTTCATTCTGAATCCTAAGAAAGGATATGCCGGCGCCTAACACGCGTCACCGGTTTAGTCTTTTTCCGTAGAAAGAGACACCAGAACTCGATTCTGGGGTATTTTATCCCGAAGCCTAAGTAGGGATAAGTCAACGTCTAATACACGTTGCCAGGTAGCCTATTCCCGTAACAATGGCGAAGTCTATGTATTCGAAGTCATAGCGACAAGTCTCAGAGGATTCAATCTCTGAGCGCAACGTTACATGCGAACGGATTTAGACAATCCGCATGCTAGCCCGATTCAAACGGTAGTCGGTAAAGGCTAATCAAATCCGTTGAAGGCTGGGGGTTAGCCAAAAATCCTAAAGTCAACACCTAACACGTGTCGCCGGGTAGCCTATTCCCGTAACAATGACGAAGTCTATGTATTCAACATCATAGCACAAAGTCTAAGGGAGTTCATTCCTTTAGCACAACGTCACATGCGGAACGGACTAAAACAATCCGCATGTAAGCCCGATTCAAACGATAATCGGTAAGAGCACGTCAAATCCGTTAAAGGCTGAGGATTTGCCAAAAATCCTAAGTCAACGTCTCATACATGTTGTTGTTTAGTCTTTTCACAGGAGAAAGACGAAGTCTACGTATTCAATATTGTAGCACTAAAAGAGTTAACTCTTTTAGCTTAACGTCACATGCGGAACGGACTTAAACAATCCGCATGCTAGCCCGACTCAAACGGTAGTCGGTAAAGGCTCATCAAACCCGTTGATGGCTGAGAATTTGCTAAAAATTCTATAAATACGAGTCATTGACGCATCAATTTTATAAATTGATCTCGTGAGTCAAGTATCTGCCACGCTCTAATTACTTAAGAGCTTAAACTGTGTATACTCCAGCAGACGTACGAGTATAAACTGTGTCAAACGCCGGACAACGCGTTGTAAATGAAGATTCGACGCCAACGACCGATGGTTAGTTCTGTGTTGAAGCAGCAAACTCGAGCTAAAAAAGCAAGAAATCAAGAATCGACTTCAAGTTCAAAATTCCAACAGACGGTCAGATAATAAATGCAGCACCGGAACCTTTTCAAGCATTCGACAAAGCACCGAATAGCCTGGAGGATTGAAAGAATCGAGAACAGAAGCCATTCCAAGGATCCGTTACACCGATTGAAGGTGGGGACGATCATATCCAAAGTATTCCAGACTCTTCTATAAAAGAATGAGGCTGGAAAACTTTGGAGGGGGTATCTGTAGGCGTATAAAACTACCTATAGGTCCCTTAACACAGCTCGACGACGCCGATCGACAAACAGACCATCGGGCGACGTATCCAAACACGACTGTTAGCCCGATGACACCGAAGCCAAACGATACGCAACGAAGCGGACTAACAAGGCTACGAAGCTGACGAATCACACGTGAGCAACGGAATGCATCCATTCGCGTGCGGAATCAAGCCAACGGTTCGGGGAGTCAACGAGTCATCCAAACAAGAGCGGGCTCGGATGAATCACGATCGAGTCAAGATCAATTTCGGATTCGAACTCAGAAGCGGATCTACTGCCAAATCAGGTCAACGAATCGAATCTGAACCAATCAACCGTAGAATCGGAAAACGGGCACAAAGAGGCAAAACGACAAACACCTGGAGGTCGGCTCACCGAGCCACCAAGGAGGCTCGGTGGCCGAGCCACCACCGAGCCACCTAGGTGGCTCAGTGGCCGAGCCACCTCGGTGGCTCGGCGGCCACCGAGGCCACCTATAGGTGGCTCGGCGGCCCGGCCACCTTGCGGTGGCTCGGTGGCCGAGCCAACAAGGTGGCCGGCCACCCTATGCCAGGGGCACAGTGAAGGTAGCCTATAAATAGGTCCCCCCCTCGTTCATTTGAAAAGGTTGGATTTTAGAAAGGCGAAGCCCTGCTGGATTGGAGACTCAGAACTTAAAAAGATCTCAACTTTGGGACTTCGAGGACTTGCTCATCCAGATCTGGTGCTCGGCGATCGTCAACGCCAAATAAGGCAGGTGTTCGAGAGGACCGGATCTCAGATCTACGCGTGCGTACTCCGGATCAAAGCTTGGTCTTTGATCCCGAGATTTGGGCGACTATTTCCTTGGTGAAATAATCCCCCCCGGCTATTATTTCCTTAGTAAAATAATACCCGTCGTACTGCGTAGATCCGACCAGATCTAGATCGCGCGGTGGTCAACGGATAAACCCCGGCGCAGGCAAACAACCCACGCAAGCGAGCGACCGCAAAACAGGAGCTCGTGATTTGTTCGATACAAAAGGAGAAAGTTGTAATCTTTTCTTTATTTTTCTTTGATTTTATTGTAACCAGATCTTATAAAAAGACCGGATCTTTGTAACTCAAAAAGTTGTTATTTAAGATAGCAATGGAATCAACAATGAAGAAAGCTACGATTTTCACCGCGAACAATTATAGATGAAGCTTATATTGTACCCACTATGGAGAAATCCAAGTGGAGTAAAAATAATCATCGTATGTTTACAATGAATAAGCTCTTGTTAGAATTTTTGCGTAATGCTTTTGATTCATCCTTTTCTAATAAGTGTGTTCATTTTGATAGTGCTTACAATTTATGGAAATTTATAGAAGCACATCAAGGGGACTTGGAGGCGATCCAACAAGTTTTGGAGGATCCCGCTTCAAGATCATATGGAGCATCATGCACACGTGCACTAGGCGATAGCCCTAGTGAGGTTTGCAAGTTCGAAACCAATAATGATTTATCTAGTGATGAACTTGCTTGTGCTAGTGAAAAATTATTGCATGTCTTTAACAAATTACAAAATGCTTTTATTGATTTAAAAAGCAAGCATGAAGATTTAAAATCCGATCATGAGTCTTTAACTTCTAAGTTTGATATTATTTCTAATGAAAATATGATCCTTAAAGAAAATAATGAAAAATTAAAATCGGATCATGATTCTTTGCTTTCAAACTTTGCCAAGTTAACTCATGAAAGAGATGATGCCATGTTAGAAGTAAAGAACATACAAAATGATACGGCTTCTTTTATAGATGACTACTTATGTTCTACTTCCAAAAGTGCATATGTGCCTAAAAATGAAGACTTGAATCTTATGAAAAAATACATTTTATCTTTAGATTCAACTTTGAAAACATGCATCAATAATCATAAGAGGCTTATGGATATGTGTGTCATGTCTAAGAAATCATCTACTCATCATGCACACATATATAGCAAAATTTACAAGTGCTCTATTTGTGGTCGTAAAGGCCATCTAGCTAAATTTTGCTATGATGCACAAAAACATAAGAATATTAATGCTTCTTGTGCATCTCATAAGGCTTCTTCATTACATACACATGCATATGCTTATCATGCACATCATAAACATGCTAATGTGTTTAAATGTGATCTTTGTGGACGTTTTGGCTATTTGGCAAAATTTTGCTATGATTTAAAAAAGACTTCACCTTTGCCAAATGACTTTATTAAAAGACCACGAAAGTTTAAGTGTGATCATTGTGGTAGATTTGATCATTTGACCAAGTTTTGTTTTGATAAGGTTTCTCATTTGTAAAATAATTTTAAAAGACCATCCACGTTTGCAAATGTTTCTAATATTTCCCGTGCACCTTTTAATGGTCAACATAAGCAAATGCTTCTTTTTCATTGCACAAGTTGCAATCGGAAGGGTCATTTGAGCGATTATTGCTTTGACCGTGTTAGTACACCACATATGTCCAAGAAGGTTCATAACCCTAGGACTTTGAGCTTAAATGATAGGGGTCATGTCCCTAAATCTTTTGGTACCAAGAGTTCTTGGGTACCAAAACAAATTTGATTTTTAAACCAAGAATTTTAATGTTTTTATCTTTCTTTTTCTTGGTTTTGAAAATTATACATTAAAATCTTTTGGTTATGAAAACAAATGTTTTCTTTGATTAAACTCTTTTGTTTTCATGATTATTGGTTTTTGCTTTCATGAGAGGTTTGTATGTATATAACCCTCCAGGTTTATTGGATGTTTATTCTCAATCATGTTTATCGGATGCAAAAATATTTATATGGGTTAATACTAGCTTAAGAGCTAGATATAGTTGCCTCTCTTGATTCTTGAAAATCAAAGATAGTTTTTTTTTTCAAATCCATAGTTCATAATTCTTATGTGTATAGTAATCCATTTTTGAACTATGAAAAATTTGTTTGACTTTGTTCTTTTGGATTCATTATATTTCACTTCTATGATGATATTAATATGTTTGTGCTTATGGATCATCTACTTGTGTCTTATAATATATTTTATATGTGATTTGATCAAGCTTTACAAAGAAATTTCTTTTTGATCAAACATTGTTTTTGAATTTAAATGGTTGATTTATGATTTCATTTGGTTGATTTGTTTTCATTCGAAAACTCTTTTTGCATGATTCTCATGTTTTCTCTCTTTTGATTTCATAAATCTATTTTTACATGTTTTTTTTTGTGTTAATGAGACACTATTTTCATAATGACATATCATTATGTGTTCTCATTATCTTATTTGTATGTGAGTGATATCTAGCATATCTTTTATTTATGCTTGCTCACATTTGTTTGCCATGTTCATAATTGTATTTTTTTTTCCTTATGGCATTTTGATAGGGGGAGCAATCCCTATATTATGTTTATACTCACCTATGCTTTATGATAGGGGGAGCTTTCGCTCTCTTACTATTTTGTTTCCCCATTTTTGATGTTGCCAAAGGGGGAGAAACAAGTGGATTGTGAGTATATTTTAAGAGTATTATGTTTTATTGTATATCTTATATACTCTTTGTGTAGATTGTTTGTCATCATCAAAAAGGGGGAGATTGTTAGGTCTCATGTTATGAGCCTACATCTTCTAATCTTGTTTTGATGATTACAAACAATTCCTAATATTGTTTGTCTAGTGTTTATATTTCTTATTAGGTATTTTAGACAAACAATGTATTGGAGGATGGATGGATTGCGCCATAACGATCATATCAAATGGAGGTTGGCGGAATTGTGGAGTGAAGCATTGCATTCAAGTTAAAGATCCAAGATCTCGCTTCATCCGCATGTGTACCAAGTTGAGCTACAATGAAGATCAAGATTGCTTGGGTAATTTAGCTTTAGGTTTTATATTATGTGTGTCAGTACTTTAAGCTCAATTATATACACACATACACGTTTTGGTTTTTGTGTATATATATAGTTTATATATATACATATATGTTTTGGTTTGATTTTGTAGATATGAAACGAATATATATTCATATATATGTTCATATGTTTCATATTCTATCATATTTGTGAAAATATTGTGTTTCTAGCTTATAGACTTCATAACAATATTTTATATCCTTTATTAAGTCTATAAGAACGTTTGAAAATGTTTTTAAAGTGGTGGTTATGTCAAAACATTAAATTTCATGTATATCAACTCTTCATGTTTTGGACATACTTGCAAAATACATGAGTTTTCACTTTTGGCAAGTACAATTCCAAAAATTCTTTTTGTAACATGTTCATTTACATGTTTACAATCATTTCCCAAAGTTTCATAATTTTTGGAATTTATTTGTTATTTTTAAAGGCACTTTAAAAATCAGTTTTTTAACATGAACAGTGCTTGTGCACGTTTATAAGTCGACTTATAAACCCTGACAAGTCGACTTATGAAATGCTCTGGAATGTGCAAAAACTCTCTGCCAAGTCGACTTATCCGAACTGTCAAGTCGACTTAGACTAAGTCGACTTATACCATTTTACAAGTCGACTTATGTGCTGTGTTTTGTGTGTTATTTTCATCTGGCAAGTCGACTCATGTGAATTTTCAAGTCGACTTATACCAAGTCGAATGCAAGTCGACTTATAAATATGACCGTTGAACAGTAACGGCTATTTTCGAGATCTGTTTTTGTGTGGGTTTTTGGTCATTTCCTTAGGGTTTTGGCTGATGTCTTGGGTTGTTATAAATACCCCATTGCATTTACCTCTCCCACTAACCAAGAGAATTGTTTTAATAAGTTTAAGGGTATTTTGTGTTTGTTTAAAAGAGTGTTTAAGAATTTTGTTTGTGAAGCAAATTTCACAAGAGCAAGTGGAGATCATCTTTGATGTTTGAGCTTCAAATCATCTCCTTCTCACTCTTGTTATTTATTGGAGAAGTTTTCTAAACTCAATCTAGCTTTACATTTTATTGATTGATTATCATTTTATTAAGCTAGGGTTTATATTGAGTTTAGTTGATTTTATTTATCTCTTTGTACACACACAACCATTGAGCTTATTGTATTTTCATACTTAGTATAATTTGGGTTGTGGGATTGTGTGACTTAGAGAGTGAGCCTACATTGAGTTCTCATCTATTGTAGAGAACAAATTTGTTGTATTGTGAGCTTAATTATGAAGAACACTTTGTATTACACTAGTACACCAAGAGGAGTGTGTGGTGAGAGACGGGGTCGTCCCAAGAGGAGTGGGGTAGGTGATAATATCTAGAGAGAGGTTATAATTCCTAACACTTGAGGGAGACACGGGCTAGAGACCAACACTTGAGGTGGTAGTTAGTGTAGTTACATTGTGTGTGTTAAAGAGTTTTCGGTTAGCTAGAAAACCGAGTGTGTAGAGAAGTTCCGGCTTCCAAACCGGGTGTGATAGTGGAGATCTCCTCGAGGTGAGGAGCGGGGACGTAGGTCAGGCGGACCGAACCTCGTGAACATATCGTTTTGTTTGTGATTGCATTGGCGCACTTTTATATTCGTGCTTATTATTCATATTGCCTTTGTCAATTGCACATTGTTTATATTCCCACTATCTTACTTTGTTTGTTCACCCTTGTGTTAACTTGTATATCCTTGCTCATATATTATTCATAAGTCCTTTGCTAGGATATATTTGTTAATTAGTTTTAAATTAGCATAAATCGGATTAGATTAGCATAAACCCTATTCACCCCCCCCCCCCCCCCTCTAGGGTTCTTTCCTAGTGGCATTAGGGTACTTTCAATTGGTATCAGAGCACTTTCATAACGCTATCATCATCAGATGACAATGTTTCCTTCTGAGGGTAAGCTGCCTTCTTTGGGCTTTCAAGAGTCACGCGTCTCAAAACATGCCTTTGTGTGCGTGAGTTCTCGGCGGGCTCCTGGACTTCAATGCATAAACTGGTGCGCGTAGTTACCATGAACTCCTTGTCATGTTGAAGGTGGCGGCGACCCCCAGTATGTTGAGTCGTTCGGGGCTTCTTTATCGGGCCCAAACGTTCTTGAATTGGAGTTTTGCATCCCTCATCGGGAAGTGGACCGAGGCGCTCCAAAAATGACCTCCTTCTTCGGGATGGTTCGGGAGGTTGAACTTGCTTTGAAGGCTGCAATGATTGTTCCTTAGCCTGAATCGCTGCTTCAGACTTCGGCCTCCATACTTGGCGGGTTGGTGGCGGCTTCTTGGCCACTTCCTTCTGCTGTCTTTTGCGGGCTTCTTGGACTTGAGCCCGTGCCTGCGCTGATAGTGCGCGGCGCTTGCGAATGCGCTCCTCAAGTGTTGAACGATTCCGTTTGACACGGATCCATTCATTCATTGGTGGCTTGAAGGAGCTGCCATTCGTTGGTTGTTGAGGCTGTTTGCCTCTCCTGTTCTTCAAATCCGCGTTATAGCAGATTCCGTCAGTGGACTCCATTGCCTTCGCGAATTGTCGCGCCAGGCGTTGACGTCGTCTCTGGCGGGCTCTCTTTGAGAGAGTCACTACGCCCTCAGCGGCGGAGGAATTGGCGAGAACGGGTTTGACCTGGTTGGAGGTCGGTGGAACTTCACTCGATGCAACTTCAGCATCGATCGGGGTGAGATCTTTATTGGTATTCTCTACTTCTTCATACCAACGGACTTTTCTCCTGGAGGAGAACTTCTTGGACTTACGGGGGGAGGTGGATCCGGACGAGGATAACAGATACTCCTCGAACTTTTGTTGGTCAAATTCATACTCGACCTCCTCCTCGATCGGGATTGAGATCCGCGGCTGCGACGCAACGATCTCGGCAGCGAGATCGGTAGCTCCCACTGTGGTCGCCATATTGTTCCCGGAAAAAATTGTCTTCTTTGACGTTATTGTTTTCTTAAGCAACAGTTTGTCGGTTACAAAAGATCCGGTCTTTTTATAAGATCCGGTTACAACAAAATCAAAGAAAAATCTAAAAAAAAAGATTACAACTTTCCTTTTTTGTGGAACAAATCGCAAGATCCTATTTTGCGGTCTCTTGCTTGTGTGGGTTCTTCGCCTGCGTCGTGGTTAATCCGTGGACCACCGCGCGATCTTGATCCGGTCAGATCTACACGGTATGATGGGTGTTATTTCACGAAGGAAATAACAGCCGAGGGGATTATTTCACCAAGAAAATAATAGCCTCAAGTAATCGAGATCGACCAAGCGAAATCGATACTCTTCTCGGGATCAAAAACCAAGTTTTGATCCGGAGGATAACCGTGTAGATCTCAGATCTAATCTCTCTCGAACTCCTGCCTTATTTGGTGTGGATGATCGCCAAGAACCAGATCTGAAAAGTTCAAATCTTCAAAGCTCCAAAACTCCGAGATTTAGATCTCAATCCAGCAGAGTTTCGCCTTAAAAGTTCACCAATATTCCAACCTCCCAAACAATGAGCCTAGGGGTCTATTTATAGGCTCCTCAAACCAGATCTGGGCCCAGATCTGGTGGCTCGGCCAGATGGCTCGGCCAGGTGGCTCGGCCACCGAGCCACCAAGAGGTGGCTCGACCGGCCACCTAGGTGGCTCGGCCACCGAGCCACCATGGTGGCTCGCCGAGCCACCACTTGGTGGCTTGGTTTTGGCCGAGCCACCAGGTGGTGGCTCGGCTTTGGCCGAGCCACCTAGGAGTGGCTCGGTTTCGGCCGAGCCCTCCAGGTGTTTGTCGTTTTTTGATTTTGTGGTTTATCCGAACTCTGATTTGACATTCCGGATCTTGATTTGGCAGTAAATCCGCCTTGGTGTTCGAGTTTGAGTCCGGATCCGATCTTGATTCGTTCGAGTCCGCTCCCGGTCTTGATTGATGTGGTGGACTCTACGGTTGGATGATTCGTTGATTCATCGACCCGTTAGCTTGATTACGCACGCGATTGGAAGTATTCCGTTGTTTGCGTGCGATTCGTTAACCTCGTCGCCTCGTTAATCCGCTTCGTCGCGTC
>BQKN01064797.1:49352-60642 GCA_022839385.1 Asparagus kiusianus
CTTGGATATATCGCCCGATGGTTCGTTGGTTTGTCGAATCACCGTGCTGAGCTGTGTTAAGGGACTTGTAAGCAGTTTTATACGCCTACAAAATCCAACACATTCTGATGGGCTCTGCTTCAAGTACTTTTGTTGACATCATTGGTGCATACGGCCACTAGGCGATTGCTCTAGTGAGATACGTGAGGCTGAATCTGAAAGTGAACTATATATAGATGAACTCGCATGTGCTTATAAAAGATTAATGAATGCCTATAAAAAATTACATAACAATTTTATAAGTTTTAAAAGTAATCATGTATAACTAAAATTCGATCATGATTTGCTAGCATCCAAATTAAATATCATTCAGAAAGAAAATATGACTCTTAAAGATAACAATAATAAATTAAAATCGGATATTGCTAGCTTATCTTATGACAAAAATAATGTCATGTTAAAAGTAGAAGCTATTAAAAATAAATTTAATTCATTTAAGAATGATCATATTTGCTCTACTTCTATTGTCAATGCTATTGTGCCAAACAATGAGTCGAATAATGTGAAAAATCGTATATTTTCATTAGATTCAACCCTAAATACATACATTGACAATCATAAGAAACTTGTAGACAAGTGTGCTAAGTCACATCATTAAGACTCGTTCACTATACACACATGTATAGCAAGATTTACAAATGCTCCATTTGCGATCGTAAAGGTCATATTGCTAATTTTTGTTGTGATGCACAAAAACCCATCATTAATGATATTTGCTCCTTGTGCATCTCATCAAGTTTCTTTACCCCACACACACACACATGCACCCAATGTTCATCACAAGCATGTTGATGTGTTTAAATGCAAAGTTTGTGGTAGATTTGGTCATTTGATAAAATTTTGTTTTGATTTGTAAAAGTTTTAAATTTGCAAAATGTTCCAAAAAGATCACATTTATTTAAAGATGTTTCTTGTGCATAATTAAAAGGTCAACAAAAATTAATGCATCTATTCCGTTACACTTATTGCAATAGGATGAGTCATTTGCGTGATTTTTACTATGACTGAATCCGTGCATTAAATGCACCCAAATGAGGTTATAACCCAAGGGCGTTGGATTATATTGATAGGGGTCATGTCCCTAAACTCTTTGGCACCAAGAGTGTTTGGGTGCCAAAACATATTTTATTTTAAAACAAGTTTATTGTGTTTTCAGTTTTCATGTTTTAAAAGTGATATTTGTTTGGATTTTATAAACAAATTACAAATAAATTTATAATACCTTTAAAAGAATATTTTTTTATTTTTTTTAGAAGAGAACTTGGTATATATATTCATTTTTGGATATAACATAAATTGTGTTTTTTAAAATCAGTCGACCGATCACTAAATTAGTTGACTGACAACTATTTTTACTAAGTTGTTCTTATTGAACTTTTGTCTTCAAACCTGACCCGTTATCAACCCGTTTAGCTCCTTTTTTATCCTATCCATTGATTTATTCTGGATCAAATCCTGGCCTTTAAATCTCTCTCTATATATATGAATTGTAAAACCCCATGAATTTGAATATATTGTGATAAATAATAATAAATATGTTATATGGTTATAAATAACATATTTTTATGTTTGACTATGTTAGGATTTGATTTGATATTAAATCAATGTATATATGTGAGTAGGGATAAGAATCATGTGTGACATGCACGAGCCTGAATCTAGAAAAAATAAACCAGTTAAGAGTATTTATGTTTTACATACATATACAGATCTAATCTGGAAAAACTCAAAAGACAAACGTTATAGGTATCTTCAACATCTTTCCAACTCATCTTAAATCACCTCATTCTGAGGTCGTACGGGAAAGTTACAGCCAAAATACCAAAGACTTATTTTTTCAAACAAACTGATTTGAGTCTTAGAAGTCGACTACTAAGCTTAGTAGTCGACTATTAAGGCCATTAGTCGACTAATGGTGGTATTAGTCGACTAGTCAGGATGTTTCCAGATTTCTTACAAGTTTCGGGTCAGATTCGTTTTATTTCGAACCCAATTGTATATATGCGTATATATACTCAGTTTAAAGCTAGTTTTACCCTCTTTCACATGAGTTTAACATCAGCCACCTTCCTCCTCAAACCCTAACCCTAATTATGAGTTTTTGGGAGAGTTTTGAGGCGTTTGTCGAGAGGAAGATAGAGTTTGAGATCGTGGTTGAAGGGGATCTCGCATACACGTGGTTGAGGAGTCCAGCAGCACCCTAAGGCAAGATCATCTTCACTCTTGCACCCTTAGTAATTTCATGATTTAAAGTTTTAAATCCAAGTTTATATGCTTTATTCTCATTTTGATGTGATAAAAGATAGATTTTTGATAATAGATCTTTAACCTATGTTAGATTTGATATTTTTCCTTGCTGTTAATTAAGTTTAACTTAAGTGTAAAACCCTAATTTGATAATTAATTGAGTTTCCTTGTATATTCTCATGTTAAAACCTAGGGTTGTGATATTTTGGCTTTGTAATCAGATTTAAAACGAAATATAACTCTGTCATGTGTAGTTTTCATCATGTTTTCATAATCATGTTGCTTATATGTAATTAATTGAAGAGATTTATTAATGAAGATGTTAACTTTAATTGAACCAAGATAATTCTATGTTTATGATCAAGATAATCTCTATTTAATATAGGTAAATCGTGTAAATCTTGTTTAAGATTATATAAGTGCAAGTTATTTAGTTAATTTTTTGTTTGCGCATATCAGTTTGTAGTTGCATGCAAAGTAGTCGACTACTAAGATGAGTAGTCGGCTACTTTGTCTCAAAATTCTTTATACAGAAACTTTCTCATAGCAGAACAGTCGACTAATATGTATAGTAGTCGACTACTCACACTTAGTTCGATTTTCTAGATTCTGGATGAACTCGGAGTAGTCGACTACTCAGTCTAGTAGTCGACTACTAAGGCTGATTTCCTGAATTTTGTTTTGTTTTTAGCTAAGATGTGTTTGTGGGGTTTGAGCCGCATTTTCTTACATGTAATTTCATGAATATACAAGTACAATGTCATTACACATACATGTGTATCCCAGAAAGGGGATTTTGACAAGAGTTGAGTTGTTTATGTCAGAATTAGAAATTATTACACACAAGTTGGATATCGTTGATGAACACAGTTCAGCACTATATGGAATAGTGCATCGATATACCAATATACACAGATTATACATGAAATGGATATCTTTGATGAGCTTAGTTCAGTGTTACATGAGGTATGTAACGCCCTGCCACGCCCCGGAATCCCGGAGTCGGTACGCTATTAGATCTGATGGACTGGCTGTTGGCCTTCTTGTTTTGATGATGTTTAACAAACAATTTATAACTAATATTGTTTGTCTAGTGCTTGTGTTATCTATTCATTGTAGACAAACAACGAGTTGGAGGATGGATGGAATAGCGCTTCAACGACAATATCAAACGGAGGTTGGCGGAATTGTGGAGTGAAGTAACGTACAATTCAAGTTAAAGATCAAGTTCAAGCTTCATCCGCAAAGTGTATCAAGTCAAGCTTAATTGAAGATCAAGATCATAGCTTGGGTAACTTAGTTTAGGTTTTATATTATGTGTGTTAAGTACCTTAAGCTCAATATCATATACACACACATATTTGGTTTCTATGTATATATATAGTCATATATATATACAACACAAGTTTTGGTTTTTATGTTTATAAATATGAAATTACATATTTCATATTTATTATTGTGATTTGGTTTAACTACTCAGATATGAAACAAATATATTTTCATATACATACCCATATGTTTTATTTTCTATTGTATTTGTAAAAATATTGTATTCTTAGTTTTTGGACTTAACAATAATCATATACATATTTTATTAAGTCCATATAATCATTGTGTAAAGTTTCAAAACATGGTTTAGCCTAAATATCAAAATTCACATGTTTACATTTTCGTGTTTTGGACTATTTTTGTAAAATGATGATTTTTCACAAATGGGAAATGCAATTTGGAAAATTCCTTTTGTAACATCTTCATTTACATGTTTATATACATTCCCCAAAGTTTCATTATTTTTGGACTTTATTTGTTATTTTTAACAATTTTTCAAAAGTCCTAAAATCAGTTTTTGGAATGTATCAGTATGCGGTCGACCGCACCGGTCGACCGCACCGGTGTTCATTCGTCAGTGGGCAGCAGAGAGTTTGTTGGTTGATCGTCGCGGTCGACCGAGAGCTCGAGACTTCCCACGGTCGACCGCACCGGTTGACCGAAGAAGTCTCTGCTCGTTTTCTCAGCTTAGGATCTGGATCGCAGTCGACCGCGAATTTTTTCGGTCGACCGTCGATATGACCGTTGGTTCCCAACGGCTATTTTCTGAGCTGATTTTTTAGGGCTGTTTTTGTCATTTGCTTGGGGTTTTTGCTGAGATTTTGAGTGGGTATAAATACCCTATTGCTGTTCTCTTTCAAGCTAACCCTAGAGAATGTTTTAACAAGTTTTAAAAGAGTTTAAATTTGTTTAGTTTGTTTTTGGGGTTTGCTATTACAAAGAGGAGTTTGCATCATCTGTTGAGGAGTTTATCTTCAATATCTTCTCATCCTCTCTTTGTGTTTATAGAGAAGTTTTTCTAACTCTTTTCTCTAGCAATTTTATTATTGATTTTCATATTCTTATTATTGCTAGTTTGCTATTTGAGTTAGATTTGATTTATCTCATTGTTACACTGTGACGCCCCTGTTTTCATACTTGACTGTAGTCCAAGATGAACTCAGAGATGTCAAACCTGCCATGCACCTCTACTACGCAATAACATGTTTCACCAATCACAGTAATATCCTCTAGTGAAAATAAATATAAGTGAAGGTATAAAACAGGCAAATAAGGAAAATGGGTGCTATAGACATGATGCGGAATGATATAACTTATAAATAAAATTATGTCATGGAATACAACTGGTATACCTCTGAAATCTGAAATAACATTATATGTCACAACATGAATAATCTAGAAATCATACTAAGGCGAACTGCCTTAACTATATGAGTACATCTCAAATGACTGAATAAAACTCAATACTAGAGTGGAGTCTCTACAAGTAACAATACGCGACGGTGACTATGCAAGAATCCTGTCATCCTACGACTCTGTGGTGCTCTAAGCCGCCTGTAATTTAAAATAAAATAAAAGGGGAAAATAACAACAAGAACGTCAGAACGTTAGCAAGATTACCTCCATCCGCCCCCGGGGAGGGCTACTAGATGAAGTGAAGGCTCTATCTATTAAGCATAATCTACCTAGATCGTTTTTCCCGCATCCAATGGTGATAATACTTAGAAATCTACAACGCGAGACGTAGTACGTCGAGCGAAATAATCCAAACAAGGAAACCCTCATGTATATACCGTATGTCTCAAATGGTAGATAACAAAGTATTAACACTGAACTAAAGATAAACAATCTAAATGAAAAACCACTATTTAGAAACCCACAACACGAGACTGGTACGTCGAGCGAAATAATCTAAACAAGGAAACCCTCATGTATATACCATATGTCTCAAATTGTGATTAACTAAATATTAATCCCGAACTAAGCAATCGAATTATAGCTGGAAAGTAAAGCATCATAATAGACATCAGCGTATATATCAATGCATCTCAATCGTCATGAATCTCATTAATGAGTCGAGTTCACTTTTGGTGTCCGCCAAAATACTCAAGCTATCAACAATCGTCAAAATACAACTCATGTATAAACTGTATATGTCTAGCATATCGACGAACTATCACATATAGTACTAAGTGGTGCTGATTAACGATATCCATCTTGTGTATAAACAGTATATGTCTGGCATATCGACGAACTACCCCATGTAATACTGAGCGGTGCTCATTAACGATATCCATCTCGACATAAATAATAGGTTCACCGACCTCTGCGCACGCTTGTGCGGAAACAATATCATAGGTTCACCGACCTCCGCGCACGCTTGTGCGGAAACAATATCATAGGTTCACCGACCTCTGTGCATAAACATGCGAAAACAATAATATAGGTACATCGCATCATAGTGCGGATCGACAAAAAGGTATCATCGCATCATAGACGGATCGACAAATAGATAGCATCGCATCATAGTACGGATCGACAAATAGATAGCATCGCATCATAGTGCGGATCGACAAATAGATAGCATCGCATCATCATTCGAAAATAATTCAAACAAATAATTCGGCTGCACCAATCCGGCTGCCTACGTACCCTCTCTCTCAAGGGATCAAGCCTCACGTGGTTCATCAAAGATACTCATACAAATATATGCAACTCTAATTTACCATCTATCACAACAAAACTAACACAATATGTCAATAGACCGAATCAAGTCATAATCCCATTGGGATACACACATGCGTATTACAACATACTCATGACTATAAGTGTAACATTGAGCGGTTCAAACTCTGCGAATGCATATCAAAATGGCGCAAACCAAACCAACAAACAGAACGGGAAAAATAGTCGGGATCCTTAACCCCGATCATAAACAATGAACAGTGCATTTATCAAGAACAGTAACTAATGCATATTTCCAGAACAATGAACAGTGCATATTTCCAAAACTCCAATACTATGTATATATACGTATTTTCACTATTCACTGTGCAATTAAAATTCGTGCTCACTGTATAAATAATCATTTGTGTTCACTGTGTAAATATGTTCACTGTGCGTATATATATATATTAACATATATATAATTTCTTCTCTAACAGAATTAAATCTTAGGATATTTAATTTACTGTTAACATCAGAATAAATCACTTAATTTACACGTAAATTATCTATGTGATTACTCATACATGATGAGGTCTGTACAAATAACTAACAGAGGCAATATTTCACTTAAATAAATTTATTCAAACAATCACAAAGTATTAAACTGTTGTTAAAATTACAAAACAGTTTGCTTCATTATTCCTCTAGAATTCCTTTTAACATGATTTTAACATGATTTGAATAGGGTTAATAATTTAAAACTAAATAAATTCCAACCCTAATAATTTCACATAATTAATTCCAACAGTGGATTAAAAATTATCCTCAAAAGTCTAATTTATTTTAGCACAACAATTAGATTTAAGCATGATAAAATCTCATTTTAATTTCTCATAATTTCAGCTAAATTATGGGAAGGTTTGGATGTAAATAATCTTGCCTTAGGGGTTGCTGAAAATTTCCAAACGATCGTTCGTGCAAGATCCCTCCTTGCTGCAGCTTGCAACCCACTATCTCCTCTTCACAATTTGACACAGGGAACACTCCCATGTATCCTCTTCTTCACCAATTGCACAGGAAACACTCCCTTGTTTCCTCTTCTTAAATGTCACAGGAACAACTCAAGAGTTGTAGGGAAATTTTGAGGAGAGGAAGAGAGGCTTGTAGAGAGTGTGGAAACTAGTAGAAGTGTTTGGGGTTTATTTCTCTTTGATAGAGAATTTTCTGGAGGAGATGAGGATGGGTCTCTGTTGAATACAGTGAATCACATTTTTCATTTTAACTACAGTGCAGTACTACAGTGCTATACATATTAAAATAAGCTACAGAATACTATATACATACGTGTTCTGTATTTTGGATATAACTTTCTCATACGATCTCGGAATGAGGTGATTTAAGATTTGTTAGAAAGCTATCGAAGAGACCTACAACTTTAATCTTTTGAATTTTCTCAGTTTCTAATTACATCAGTGTGTAAAATATAAAAATTATTAACTGATCATTTCACCAGAGTATATTTGCACTCGTACATTCACATATATACATTGAATTGATCTCAAATCAATTCCTAACATATTCAAATATTAAAACATGATATTTATCACGATAAAACATTACTATTATTATTTATCACAACAAATTCAAATTTTCAGGGTTTTACATACACACACCTACTTGAGCTTATTGTATCTTTCGTACATAGTATATTAGGGTTGTGAGAGATTGTAACATTGAGTTGTGTTTTATTGAGTTCTCATCTATTGTAGAGAACAAATTTATATTTGTTACATTGTGAGTGTTGTAAGGTTTTCGGTGAGCTAGAAAACCGAGTGTGTTGTGAAGTTTTCGGTGAACTAGAAAACCGAGTGTGAGGAGTGACGTTGATCGGTGAGCGTTGAAAACCGATACTGTGAGGTGTAAACGTTATTCGGGTGAGCGTAGAAAACCCGGTTGTGATAGTGGATTTCTCCCCGGGAGTGGGGAGCTGAGATGTAGGACGGAAGGTCCGAACTCCGTGATCATATCTTGTGTTTGAGTGTGCTTTGGGGTTTATTTATTCTTATGTTTATATTTCTTATCGTCATTGTCCATAGCTCATTATTTATATGATCCACTATCTAGTTCATATGGTTTACCCCTTGTCTTTTCAGGACGTTTTGTCCTCACTCACGCGCTCCCTGAAAAACTTCCCAAGGGGTCACCCATCCTAGAATTTCTCCAGGCCAAGCACGCTTAAATTTGAAGTTTCTAAGAGTTGGGTTCCCGAAAAGAAGATGCATCTTGGTGGTATGAGTATTCTAATCAAATCTATCAATACTAATCACATCACCCTCTCAATGGTTGGGGTATTACAAACTCCCCCACTTAAACTCGCAACGTCTTCGTTGCGCCAAATCATATCATCCAAGACCGTATCATTTGTGTGAGATTCTAGAGGTGACTCCTACGGCCTCAAGAGGTGGCTCCCACCCTCTCGACGTAGCACTTTGCGACGTATAGCACTTAGCTCTCACAATTCCGGTTGGCTTAGCTCTGATACCATTTGTAACGCCCCGCCCCGGAATCCCAGAGTCGGTACGCTATTAGATCTGATGGACTGGACTCATAAACCACCACATGTCTTTTCAGCACGTTTTGTCCTCACTCACGCGCTCCGTAAAAAACTTCCCAGTGGGTCACCCATCCTAGAATTTCTCCAGACCAAGCACGCTTAACTTTGGAGTTTCTAAGAGTTAGGTTCCCGAAAAGAAGTTGCATCTTGGTGGTATGAGTATTCCAATCAAATCTATCAATACTAATCACATCACCCTCTCAAGGGTTGGGGTATTACAAGGTAGTGCGTCAATATTCCATATGTACAGGTCATTAAGTCGGGGTTAGATGCTTTGTATAGCAGTCCGTTCGCACGAGTGTGCAATGAGGCTTGTGAGCCGTATAATTATGAGGCTTGTGAGGCCATCTATTTGGATACCTATATGGTAGGTCGTTCCGCACTCAGGCTACGTGCTGAGATCGCGATGAGACTAATGAGCCATGTACACTATTTAGGACACTTACATGATAGCCGTTGCTTTGAGATTATTGATTGATAGCCTAAGTCATTGGGTGGATGTCTGTTATGAATATGACACATCTTTGAGCTATAGGATCGAGATACTGGCCTCTTAAAAGTATACAATATTATATGTTTGTATTTATTCTATCTTTCCACTGTCTATATGTTGGTATTTATTCTATCTTTCCAGTGACAGTGGAAGATATTATAAATACGAAGTATTGATGCTTTTATTTACTTTACCGCTTTCTTTACTTCATAGTTTGGGATCAATTATTAGCGATTCACAATTTGAGACAATGATATATACATGAGGGTTTCCTTTTTTGAATTATTTCACTCGACGTACCAGTCTCGTATTGTGGGTTCTTAATTGTTGATTTCCTTTAGCCTGTTTATTCTTAGTTCGGTATTAATATTTAGTTACCTACAATTTGAGACAATGGTATATACATGAGGGTTTTCTTGTTTAGATTATTTTGCTCGACGTACTACGTCTCATGTTGTAGGTCTTGTGACGCCCCTGGGTTCACACAAGGCTGCAGTCCAAGGTGAAACCAAGAATGTCAAACCTGCCATGCACCACACCGTACAATAACATGTTTCACCATCATAATTAACATCTGTCTAGTAGAGACAACAACAGGTGTAGATACAAAAGCAAGTAAAAGATAATGTAAGAAATAACTGATGAAATGATTGTGATCACATTAATATCTCATCATCCAACATACAAAAAATACATGATCAATGTCTGAATAGATAAACTGGAATACTCAACGAGTCTCAAATACAAATATCCGACAAGAAGAAATAAGGCACACAGCCTTTACAAATTCTAGAATAAGACCCTCAAATGTCTAACAAAACTACAGTGGAGCTCCAAATAAATCATAGCTAAAATAGACAGCTGAACACTAAAGTGTGTCGCCATCAACCTGTGACTCTCCGGGCTCCTGGCTCGTTACCTGAAATGGGGAGGGACAACGAGCGTCAAAGCGCTAGCGAGCAACATCACAACCAACCCCAAGGGAACAGGGCTCGTTATATAAGAAAATACAGATAATAAATAATAGGTCTAAAATCATTGATCTTACTAAAGAGGGTTCAAGTATTTAGAAATTTACAACACGAGCATAGGTACGTCGAGCGAAATAATCCAAACAAGGAAACCCTCATGTATATACATTGTATCTCAAATTGTAAATCCCTAAACACCAAACCCGAGGTTCTAGTACAGAAACAATAATAAAAGAAATACAATTAATCTCAGAGCATAAATACCGTGTCATGTTATAGCCTACACGAGTATCATGTTATCATGGCATAATCTACATAAGTGTCATGTCATAAACTCCTGTGAGCAAGTCATATACAGGGTTAAGAGAATGTCCGATACAGGAACTAGATACCGTGGTTTCCAAACCCATGGAATAAGTGGCAAATGTCCAACACGAAGACTGAAATGGATTATTATCCAACACGAGGACTTCTATGGATTATAGTCCAACACGAGGACTTCTATAGATTATAGTCCAACACGAGGACTGTGTAAAATGAATGTCCATCACGAGGACTGAATGGAAAGGGTGTCCAACACGAGGACTGAAAGGTAACGCTTGTCTAACACGAGGACTGAGTGAAATGAAAGTCTAACACAAGGACTAAATGGAATGGGTGTCCAACACGAGGACTAAACATAAAATACGCAAAGTATAAGTGTCGATGATATGCATACATATAAGATACACATAAACTCATGTCTGAAAGGACCTAGAGGGGGGTGAATAGGACTTTTGAATAATTAATATGCAATTAACAACTTTTCAACAATCCATACACAAATAAAAATGCAATGAAAATAAAAGAGAGTAGGGATAGAGATAGTTAGCCAATAGATGATACGCGGTATGTTCACGAGGTTCGGCCCGCCTGACCTACGTCCCCGCT
>BQKN01064797.1:71192-121474 GCA_022839385.1 Asparagus kiusianus
AACAAGGCTAGGGTTTGAGAGAGGAGAGAGGGGGCTAGGGTTTCTCTAAACTGAGGATGAGAGAGGGTGATTTCGGGTGAAGGAGAATATATACAAACCGTTATACCCGACCCAAACCCGAACCAAATCAAAACAGACCCGAAACCTGTAAAAACTGGAAATCAGCGTGTCAGTCGACTGATGTGTCGACCGATACAGCCAGTCGACTGATCAGTCGACTGATCTGGAAAAATTTAGTTTTCTTGCATGTTTTGCTAATTTGCAAAACCAACGCACAAAACTCCACACCCATACTCTCACATCATCTCAAATAACTTGTTATCATGTACATCAATGATTTCAAGCTATTAATCATAAGAGAATTATTTATTACTAATAATTCACATATAAACTTTATAAAAAAAATTTACGGGGTTCTACAGGTCTCTAAATGTTAATTCCACTTAGATACAGGAGAAATGATCTAGGTAGACTATGCTTATAGATAGAGCCTCCACTTCATCTAGTAGCTCTTCCCCTGGGGGCGGATGAAGTTGATCTTGCTGTAGTGCTCTGACGCTCTTTATGTGGTTCTTTTTGTTGTTTTCTCTTCTTTCAGGCACAACAGAGATTCGGAGAGCCACAGGATGACGAAGTTCTTACATAGTCACTGTCACATGAGTTATTAGTAGAGGCTCCTTAGTAGATTTCTTTTATGACTTCATTCAGACTTTAGAGTTTTATTTCATATTGTAAAGGCAGTGTGCCTAGTACGATTTTTAGTTGATTCATGTTGAGACTTTTTCATTCTTACAGATATTAGGTGTATTACAATTGAAACATAATTTTATTTATGAGATCTCTCTTTCTATATCATGTCTATTAGATTTATTTTTTTATTTTATCTGTTTTGTACCTACACTTCTTTTGATTCCACTAGAGGATATTATTATGATTGGTGAAACGTGTTATTGCACAGTATGGGTGCATGGCAGGTTTGACATCTTTGGGTTCACCTTGAACTGCAGCCATGTGTGAAAACAGGAGCGTCACAGTATACATAAACCCAAACCCTACATTTCATCACCAGTCGACTCCCTAAACCCCAGCTGTTGTACTCCGATCAGTCGACCAAGCGATCCATCCAGTTGACAGATTGTCTCCTGCCGAGCGAGATTTGTTGCTCTTGCTCAGTAAGCTCTTTATCTCTCTTTATTTCAGTTTGTTTCTTATCTAGAATTGTCTAGGATCTTTATCTCATAATATGTCAACCCCTAAACGTCCTAGATCAGGTAGATCCGATAATTCTACTTCCCAAATTTCACATTATGAATGATATCTTCGTAATCCTATACTTATTGATAAATATCATTTTATTTGTCAATTACCTATCTTTCTTGGTAGATTTGTTAATTTTCCTGACTTTTCTAATTATCAGCTACACACATATTTTGACCATGTTGGGTTGCATGACTTACTAGCTCATACAAATCAAGTTCCATATTATCCAAATCTCGTTTATCTATTTTACACAAATATGCAATTTGATAAAACTGATGATGGCACCCCCATTCTTAAGTCCTATGTTAAGAATTGTCATATTCATTTCTCTAGTAATGAGTTAGTTGAGATTCTTGACATTCTTAATGGAGTTTTTTTTTTGCCTGAAGAGTTAGATCTTGATGACTCTTCTATTAATTCTCAAATATATCTTCCAGGTAAGGAATACTCTATGTGTAACAGTTCCATCACTCCTACTGCCAAACATAATGCTAGAATCATATCTTACAACATAATTCCTAAAATTGTGAGTTATGATTATTTTTCTCATGATTTGATGGCTATTGTGTATGCTATTTTTGGCAATATTGATATTCAATGGAGTAAGGTCATCTTTGATGGTAATGCTTGTAACCATACTAAGTTTCTTCCTTTTAAGGCTCTTCTCTCTCGTTTTTTCAGACATTTTAAGATCGATCTTTCTGATGAGTCTGCTATCGTGCGTATTCATGAATTGTTTGATCGCACAAGTCTTACTAGGATAAGGCTTCTAGATCCTCCACCTTCCGTTTCTCAAACCTCTGTGCCTCCTCCTGTTGCTGAATCTTCTTCTCGTCCCTCTAGCTCTAGAACTCGTTCTCGTCCTCCTCATGCTTCTAATTCCAATCCTTCGAGTATTCCTTCCACTTTAAATTATTTGGTTGTAGGATTGAGAGCATTGAAAATAGGCGGGATGGGATGATGAATAAACAAGAAGAAATGATGAGGGTTCAACAACAGTTGATGAACATATTGATGAACCAGTATCCAGAGCAGAGGCCTCCATCTTAAATCCCAAATCGTTTGAAGACAGCCTTTTCGATAATTTTGACTTTTGTATTTGATTTCAGACTATGTATTTCGTTTGTAGTTTGAATGATTTTCTTGTCTTTGTGACTATATACATTTGCTTATTAGTAACAATGTTCAGTGGTTTATATATACTTGCTTATTGTTCTATCTCACCTTTCTATTTTTGTGGATGATAAAGGAGGAGAAGAACTATGTGATTTATGTGGCATGTGTGAGCTGTGATTAGTATGATGTTATATATAAGAGAATGTGTTTTGCTCACATATTGTAATTAGCATGGTGATATATATCTGTGTATGTTTGCCTTAGTATTTCATTTGATATATGCTCTGTGGCTTTTTGATAGGAAGCTTTTCCCTATTTGTTTACATTCACCGTGCTCATATGTAGGGGAGCTTTCACACTCTGTTCTTATTCTTACCCCATTTTGATGTTGCCGAAAGGGGAGAAAAAGTGTTATTTTTGTGAGTATCTCTGTGAATAATTTTTGTTTACTATTGGTTACGCATGTGTATTCTATATTTTTTATATTTCTTGTGTAGATTGCTTGTCATCATCAAAAATAGGGAGATTGTTAGGTCTCATATTTATGAGCTTATTGTCAAATCTTGCTTTGATGATTAACAAATAATTCCTAATCTTATTTTCTAGTATTTGTGTTTTCCTCCATCATGTATCCAGATTGGAGGTTGGATGGACTTGAGCTTTAACGATGATATTCATGGAGGTTGGAGGAAATTAGAATGAAGCGCGATGTCATTCAAGTCAAAGACACACTATCGCTTCATCCCCGCTACCAAGATCAAGATTAACGAAGATTATTTGCTTGGGTATATTGTTTTTAGGTTTTTACTTTATGTGTTTATACTTAAAGCTCAAACCATACACGTACACATTATTTCGATTTATCGTATTATATATCGATTTGGGAATATATCGTGTTTTTGGATTATTGAATTAATGATACTGTTTTACATTTTCTATAAATTTTATTAATCCATTTCAAAGTATCTCAAAACTTGTTTGAAATAGTTTCATCAAAAGCAAGTGTTTAACAAACTCGTATTTTTAATCGTTTTGCAAAATAATGAGTTTTTACAATTGGAAAATGTTATTTTTAAAATTCTTTTTCCAACAAATTCATTTTCATATGTATAAACGTTTCCCCAAGTTTTAGTATTTTTGTAGTTGATTTGCTATTTTAATTTGAATTTAGAAAATTAAATTTTCAGCAAATTCAAGTATATGTTGTATCAGTTTTTGGTAAACCGAAAAGTCTAATCAGTCGACCGGCCAGAAGCATTTTTACAGCATCCTGTATTTATAGTCTATCAGTCGACCGATACAATTGATCAACCGACCGAAACTTGTTTCCGTTACTATAACGGCTAGTTGGTCAGTCGACCGATAAAACCAACCAGTCGATTGATCTGATCTTTTTACTGTAACTGCTAGTTTTGTATTGTTTTTGTTTTGAGGCTATAAATAGACCTCAAAAACCAATCTGATAAATATGATGTTTTTGCCATTGTGTTCACTGTTGGTGAGAAGTTTATTTAGCCATTTTAGCTCCATGGTTTGAGAAAATCAAGTGTGGTTGTTTATGTGAAAAAGGGTTTTACAAGAAAATGATCTCGATTTCGATTGTTGGAGCTTATCTTCATATCTCTATATCTCATTATTTTTGGAGAACTTTTCTAAACCCTTCCTTCAGCAATTTATATTTTGATTCTTATATATATATATATATATATATATATATATATATTATTATATTGAGTTTAATTTCGTTTTACTCATTGTTTACACACACAACCACTTGAGCTTATGTATTTCACATTTAGTATATTCAGGTTGTGAGAGTGTTTTCACTGAGAGAGCTTTACATTTCGTTCTCATTTGTCTTGGAGAACAAATCCTTTATTCGAACTTATTGTTAAGCACGTTGTAATACACAAGAACACTTAGAGTGGTTGGGAGAGACCGGGGTTAATTCCAAGATGAGCGTGTTGGTTGTAAGGCCTAGGGAGAGGTTGTAAATCCAAACAGTTGAGGAAGTTAACACGGGTAGTCCAACACTTAGAGGAGTGTGGTTTATGTGATTAACATCGTGTGCATTATAAAAGTTATCGGTGATATTTAAAAACCGTTATTGTGTAGTTTTTGAGATATAGTGAAGATCTACTCAAGATGAGGAACGGAGACGTAGGTTGTGGGTTGACCCAACTCCCTAACCATATCTTGTGTTTGCCATTATATTTAGCGCATTATTATTCTTTATATTTTGTGCTTGCATTTATATTGTCTATTGTATCATTATTTATCCTTACATAATCTTATTGTATATTATATTGTTAGGATATTATTTTATACGTTTTAATTTGACATCGACATTAGCTTAGATTAACAATTACCCTATTCACCCTCTTTCTAGGGTACTTTCATGAACCCCTTAATTTTTATCTCTTGACAGTTCAGCTCATGCACATCCCTCTAATATCACCGACAAAGTTGAGCATCATGCACATCCCTGTAATATCACCGACAAAGTTGAACATTGGGCGAAAACTAGAAATAACCACCGAATGCTAAATTATAGAAGATCTCCTTTAGATTAAGCAACTCTAGTTGCACAATGGGGATTAAAAAAATCCAAAACATCTCTAGAAATAGAAAGAAAATACCAAACTAATAAGAAAGATGTAAAACAAATACCAATCTCGTAATTTAGCGAACTCACATGTAACATCCCCTATATAATCACCAAAATCAATGCTGGAATTGATACTTGTCCGAATGAAATCATCCATTCCATCTCAGGACAGCAACAGGCACGTTACAAACCTCTGAAACCGGACTCTCTGTCCACTAAATTTGTTATCGATAATCATCTATTCAATGCATTAGCATCAGTAGCAGGACTATAACAAATCTATTCCAAGTCAAATGTAGGGGACAATATCTAGCTTGACAATGATATAAAAATACAGCTATTTTCTGCGATTGGAAAGATGAAAAGAAACCCATGTATAACTCAGAGAAGCCAAAACACGAGAAAATACTTAGACCAACTGGTATAAAAGCAGGCATCTGCATGTTTGAAAATAAAAGCATATTGCACCTCGTTTTCATAAACATAACTTAATACAAACTAGATTCACCTCCACCTAAGATCGATAAGCAAAACAAAGTAAACAGTAAACTAAAGATAAACTCATATGAAAATGGGTTGGAAAAAAGTCCTCTAATGGAATAGATTGGGTTTAGGAAGTAATGAACTACAAAAAGCAGTGATGAGATCAACAAAAGTTACATTTCAACGCTTTCCACCACCTCCACCAAGTTTAGGGCCTTTGCCTCCCTTTGGTATATTACCCTTAGGCTGGGTCTTCTGGGTCTTTGCCATAAGCTCAGCCTTCTTGGCTTTCTTCTCATCCTTGGTCTTCTTTATACGCTCCTTGATTTCACTGTAGAGGCATGGACATCTACAAGTTATTATCTTTTGATATATACTCAAAATGTCCTATTAACATGTAGACATAAAATATTTACAAATATTCTGTGTTTTATCATTTTCTCAAATAATCATCAAAAGTAAACCGATAGACAAGATATAGCAAGTCTATAATCTAAGTGAAATTCACACATAACTAAACAAGTACAGTAAACAGCACACAATAAAATTACCGTAAAGCTGCTTCTCGAGCAGCATCACGAACTTCAGCCTTCTCAGTTCTCCTCTTCTGGATAACTTCCAGAGTAGCACCAACGATTGACCTTGAGTATGGCTTCTTGGTTGTACGACGCCTCTTCTTGACAGCTTCAGCACTAATATCCTAAAATAAGAATCGAAAACCCCATAAACATGAGAAAGCTGTATTTACATAAAGAAACATATGATATTATATATCTCGCAAACAAAACTTGTGCTACAAGTCTGATGGGGGCAAATCTTATGAACTTATGAAACAGAACTGCTAGAAATTGGAAGAGCTCAATATCATCAGTTAAAACAAACAAACATATAAAAAGATAATTCTTAACACATCTAATATCTTGACAAAAAGCCATCCAAAAAGCCCAACTAAGTAACAAGTAAAAATAACATGTAGATTTGTAACCATAAGCCAATTTATCTAGTAATAAGTATGATAATAGTATTAACATATTGGCCATGGTGATTAAATTTTTCTTCTTTTAAACTTGGGTCTGTGGATGATATTGCAAGACCAGACTTCCAACTGAAGTAGCTTAACATATTTCAGGAGTTTATAACACAAACAGCAAACAAATTCAAAGTTATATGCAAGATGGACTTTGAATCAACACCTCAGAATGCACATGACAAGAACAGAAGTGTACCAATATAAACAAACATATGTGAGCATCAGTATTAAAAATACAATATACATTGAGATACCACAAACATAACAATAAACAAAATCAATCTTATGTAAACCACAAGTCTACAACTGACCATAAACCTTTAGTTATATTGTTTGAATTATACAGTTAACTAAGAAGTTAATAATATTTGCAAATTTCATGAAATGTAATATAACTTTCAGGTAGAAAGGCTTTATTTTGGTAGGAGCTTTGGAATTATGGAAGTGAACTTCAACTAGTGGTTACAGACAATGGGACAGCTACTAATCACCTGTATAAGTTCAGAATCATTAAATCACACCCATATAAAGAACAAGCATCATTCAGCTAAAAATTACCTTTTTGTGCTGCTTCCTATACATTGCTGTCCAGGTAAGCTTGGCAGGCTTCAGACGGTTGTGAAAGTAGCGCTTGCATTTTGAGTTCGAAAAAAGGAAGACCTGAGTGGAATAGATAGATCAGTATAAAAATTATACAAAATTAGTATTAGGCCACATAGTCCTTAGCAAAACAAATATGCTTGCCTGGGAATCAGCACGAACAAATCTAATGCCCTTTCCTGGGTATATCTTAGCACCACTAAAACGGCACAGTTCAGTCCTGCAAGTTCAAGCAAACATGCAAACATTTATTTATAAGAAAAAATATCACTGAACTTAGGTTAAATTACTGCCGAACATTTTTTCAATACAGAAATCGAAAGAATTATGACAATCTGAATACATTTTGGTAAACCAAGTAAGACAAATTTTATAGAAATACAAGGAAATGAAATTTTGAGCACTTTTCTTTTACTTTTTTATTATAGAAATTGAATCAAAAAGCCCCAAAACTTCTATTCAAAAACATTGCAGAACCTAAAACAAGCATGGAATATAAAAGATGTTACCAAGAGAAACCAGAAAGAAAGAATTAGAAAATATTATACTGCGGTCAGCTAATAGTCCACAAAAGATAGAATTTTCACTCAAGATCTCATCAAGATAAATTGGGTTTCAACTTTCAAGAGTAACAAGGACACAACTTTCAAGAGTAACAAGGACACAAGGAGTGATGGAAAACATACTTGAGAACCATTTTCCTGCTCTTTAGAAATTCTTACCTCCTTACCTAAAGAAAATAACACAAGTTAGCAACATAGAGAAAGCAAGCAATACAAAGAAAACTAAGGATTCAAACTGTCACGACCGAATGCTCTTTGCACACTAATATGCTCATTAGCTAAAACAATGAAGGCAAAATCAGAACCTTGCTAATCTTACTATCACAAAAAACACTAATAAAAAGTCCTTAAGAATTTAATAGGGAACAAGGAAGCACAAAAGGAATGCTCCTTACAGTATAATATCAACATGGTATGTTTGAACCACAAGAGGCGTCCCCAATTAACTCTTGTGCATCCAAAGATTGGGAAAACGAACAATCGGAAACTTGGGTCAAAACCTCATACTCGCGCAAATTCTTTCCCAAAACCCAACTAACACCAACACTTTAAATTTGTGCCTATCGCAAGAAACTCCAGGTAAATGTACTAATCAGTTAAAACTAAAGATTAAGGACAACAAACGAATGATCATCGCAAATATTCTGCAAAATATCTCTCAAATGGGCCAAACCCATTAATCCTTAACACAAATATACACACGTTAAGCATAAACAACTTCTAGTAGAGGCAGAGAGAAATACACCAAAGGGCATGCAAATATGAACTGAAAAAAAGTTACTGATTTAACAATAAAAAGAAAATTAATCCTAATACTAGTCAATGATATCAATAGGACTAAATATTCATCGATGTTATACCAGTAAAATTTAAGATTTCAATCCATTTGCTATTAATCATTCACAGAATTGAATAGCACGGAGCTGAATCTAAACTATACACAACATGAAAATTCAAATAAAAATCTGTTCAATCGTCAAAAAATTACAGATAAATAAGATGCAAAAAGGAAAAGGAGAAGGTTGAATCAAAGAGTTCGGAGTGGAAGAGAAATCTGACCGAGTACCAGCTGAAACCCTAGAGGGGAGAGACGGCGGCAGGAATAAGCAGGAATAAAATGGGGTTAGTATGGACGCGATGTTTTATAGCGTTTTGGTGCTTTAGCGTTATGATAATGGGCTTATGGTTTAAATGGGCCAGAACGGGCCATTAATGGTATACATCCCTCATATTGATTGTTTTTTTTTTTTAAGAAAAAAGATGGATTACCACAAAGGTAATCCAGCCAGCTAAATCAACAAAAAGAAGTTCTTACAGATAAAATATACACATCCCCAACCAAGAGTGCGTATTAACGTTCATAGTCAAGACTACAAAGCAAAAGTATAACCCAACACAACTCTGTACATAACCATAGATCTCTCCCACAAGAAGAAGACCATAACCAAAAACCAAATACTAAGAGCTTCACGACTAACCAAAGTTTTAAAAAACAGTCACCAGACAACCTCATAACAAAGCCTGAATTGAATGTAAATCATTCTAGCTGGATCACCTCATCCCCCAGATCTCTGTTCTCTCTTCTATCTACAACAACAGCTTGCATTCTATCAGCACTCCTTTTCCTCCTTCTTTCTTGCAATCTGATAGCCCGAGCAGAGATATTTTTAGAACCTAGCCAAAATGATGAAAAGGTCATAATTTTGTTCAAAAACTCAAGAGTATCTTTTCCTTTTATTAGAAAAAAGTCTATCATTTCGTTCCTGCCATACACACTAAACAAAAGAACAAATGAAGACATCTCTTTTCATTTTGCCATTATCAATCTCTCCTGCTTCCAAATTATGCCACACCTCTTTCAAAGAATTCCAACTAAAATCATCCTCAATCTTCAATTTGAATTGAATTGATCTCCATATAGAGTAAACAAACTCACACTTAATGAATAAATGTGTATGACTTTCTTCCAAATTTGAACATAAACAACATATTTTTTCTAAATGTATTCCTTTTTTTCCCAACACATCTTTTATGTTCAAACCATGCCTGAAAGCCAACCAGACTAGAAATTTCACTGTCAAAGGAATAGGCAACTTCCATATATCTGCACAATCATACCTCGGTCCTCCATCAATTAAAAAAAGATAATAAGAATTCACTGTGAAACCCCCTTTTGATTCACACAACCGTTTTCTTTTATCTTCTTTTTGCTCTAAACATATGGAATTAAGTAAATTCATTAAAGAGAAATATTGTGACACTAAAGTCCCTGTTAATTGTCTTTTAAACTGCAAATCCTATCTCTTTCTCATACTACTTACAGTAGCAAAAAGAGAAGATGTGTTAACAAATAAGGACGGATATATGGCTGCAAAAGTATGTGAATCTAACCATTTATCAAGCCAAAATAAAGTTTGATTTCCTTCTCCAACCTCCACTTGAGAACTGCATAGAAAGCTTTCCACATTAGTAAAAAAATTTCTCCAAAAATGAGATAGAAAAACTCTTCTAGAGTAAAAATACTCAGACCAATTTTTTTCAAAATATTTGTAAAAACTAATTTGTTTCCACAGACTAGGTTTTCCATCAAACTATTTCCAAATCCATTTTCCTAACAAAGCTTTATTCATAATTCTCAAATTGATAATCCCCAAACCACGACAATATTTAGGTTTACAAACCTCTTCCCATTTAACCAAATTGGAATATCCTTTGTGATCCAAAGATCCAATCCATAAAAATCTTCTTCTCATTTTATCAATTTTATCAATAATCCAAGAAGTAAATAAAAAGAAGGAAAGACAAAAAAGTGGCATAGAGGAAAGGACTGAGTTAACTAAAACTAGTCTACCTCCTCTTGATAATGTCTTTCCTTTCCATAATGCTAATCGTGGACTGAGTTAACTAAAACTAGTCTACCTCCTCTTGATAATGTCTTTCCTTTCCATAATGCTAATCTCCTCTCTATTTTCTCAATCAATGGAGACCAATCATCTTTTTTAAATTTTCTAGGCCTTAAAGGCACACCCAGATAAGTAATAGGAAATTTTCCACATTTACATTTCAACATAGTGGCCAGATTCTGTTGTAAATCTTCATTATTCTCAAGAGCTATAAGAACACTCTTATTAAAATTTATTTTTAAACCTGAAGCAAGTTCAAAGAAATATAAAATCAGCTTCAAAACTGTCAATTGCTCTTTGTTATTCTTGCAAAAAATCAAGGTATCATCTGCATATTGTAGACAAAAAACCTTGTGAGTCATATTAACTTGGACCTAATCCTTCAATAAGTTGAGATCCAACTGCTAAAGATAACATTCTAGTAAAAGAACATATTGATTGTTTTTTATTCGCACATCCGTCATATTGATTTGACGATTTTTTTTTAATTTTTTTTATTAATGGCGAAACACTTCATTCATTAACAATTAGCAGATAAATCTTGAAGTACAAATTTCTATAAGTTTAGAGGAATAGAGCCTCTCCATACTTGAACTTGTCTTGATCAAGTTCCTATCTGAGCAAGAGAATGAACCACACAATTGGCTTCTCTCCTCATATAAGCGAAGCTACAAAAGACAAATTCTCTAGTGAGTAACTTAATATCATCGGCAATAGGCCCAAATGGCGCAAGAGAAAAGGAATTTAAATTGAGAACAACACTTGTCGTAGAACAATCCTACTCAGCTTAAATGTGAGTAAAAACCTCCGCAAGTGCAAAAGAAAGACCACGTTCAATTGCTTTGAGCTCGCAAATCAAGGGACTATAGAAATATTCTAGTGGATGGGACAAAGCAAACAGTATCATACCTTCCTCATCACGAAGTACAACCCCAATACCGGTCGAATCTATACTAGTATGCCGAGCACCATCACAATTTAACTTAATATGACATTGCTCACAAAATAGATATACGGGGACAGTTCTTTGGGGACGGTTTAAAACCGTCTCCTTTGCTTCCTAAGGGGACGGTCATGAGACGGTTCCAACCGTCACGACAGAGTCTAAGACAACGCTTTAAAATAAAGCGTTGGGCTTAAATTAGGCTTGAAAAAAAAAACCTGTAGTGAGCTAACGAGACGGTTTATTATGGGCCCAAACTTTAACCCAAAAAAAATTCTCTTTTTCTTTCGTATAACCCCTCTTCACCCGATCAAAATAAAGAAATCAAACACCTCCCTCTTCTCCTTCGACCCCGACCCCAATCTCCTACCCCCTCGACGGAACCCTAACCCTAGATTGGATCCGAACCCTAACCTCCGCCCTAAACCACTCCTATCTAAACCTCCCCGTTTCTTCTCTCCCCTCTGATCTCCCCTTCCAAGTCCTCAATCACCTTCTGCTGACTGCTTCCAATATTCTTCACAAGGAACCCAATTCCTTGCATCTTGACGAAGGCGACAGTGGCGCTGGAGAGGTCGTTGTGGTCTACGACGCCCATGGGCAGATCCATGATGTCATGTTCTTGCTAGAGGATGCGGGGTTCCCGACCGAGGAGAGGATGTTCTTTTTCAATGGGGATTATGTGGATAGAGGAGCTTGGGGGTTAGAGACTTTTGTACTTCTTTTGGCTTGGAAGGTACGATTTCTATCTGGAAAATTTTGATATTGTTGTGTATTTGGGTGAGCTTCAAGCTGAATCTAGTTCTGGTTTGATTGGATGGGAGAATTTCATTGTGAAACTAATCACAAGGTGGAAATGTTAACATGTCTTGATCCAGAGGCTACAGCTCTCAGTAGAGATGTCTTGGCAAAAATTGTTTACTCGCGGTTATTTGATTGGTAAGGCACAATAAAGTTGTTGGTTTAGCTTCTTGAAGAATTTTGTGCATTATGCATCTTGTATTGACATAATCGCTATGTATTGTTCTGTTGCCTGACTATTTTTTTCTGGTTGCACGCTCATGAACAAGATAAATAATTCAATAGGGCAAGATCCTAATTCGAAGAAACTAGAATTCTACTCAGACAATGATCACGTTGTTTAGTTTTATCTCAAAGATTTAGAACAGATTGACGTTTCTACACAAAAACTGTTAGGGACCATACTACTGTGCCGCAGGGGCAGACAAATATTTTGGCCGTGACATATCAGATGCTCATTACAAAGCATGTCTGTATGCCGGAATCAACATCAGTGGTACAAATGAGGAGGTTATGCCCGGTCAGGTGATTTCCATCTTCTTGATGATCTTAATGAGTATACATAGTCCTCTACTCTGTCATATTATCCCATTTTATTGAATAAGTAAGGTCATCAATTTTAATGATTTTTGCAGTGGGAATATCAAGTTGGACCTAGTGAAGGTATTGATGTAGGGGATCATATATGGTGTTCTAGATACATCCTTGAGGTAATTCATACAAACCATATTTATTTGCTATAAAATTGTGAAAGAACATTAAAGTAGGAAAAATAGTTTGCTATCCTAATTGTAAGTAATTTGTAATTATAAATAATGTGCTTTTTATAAGGAAAATAAATCGTGAAACAAAACTTGTGTCAAGGTTGTATCTATTGTATCCGATTATGCACAAGAGTTTCCAAATGTAAATGGATTTTTGTTATTTTTCTTGAAAATCTCTGTTTTAAAATTAGGTAACATGTAAGAGAATGCACACGTAGCTACTTGTTCAGATTCTTGGATATTTGTATTCTAATTGGTTTTCTATGTAGAGAATCACTGAGCAAACGGGTGTCGTGCTGTCTCTTGATCCAAAACCAGTAGAGGTATCTACATTTGCCTCTCTGTTTGTATGTGTGTATGTGAATTTTGTGATAGTTTATTGTTAAATAATGTCTGGATGTATTGGACCGATGTCTGGATGTATTGGACCGATGTCTGGATGTATTGGACCGATGTCTGGGAGGAGAGGCCTGGACATTTTGGTGATGTCTGGATGTATTGGACCGATGATGGACTTGGATATTATGAGTTTATCAGCAGTACTACTAACGCCAAAAACTCTAACTGGGGTTAGATGAGGGGTGGCATTCCTTACGGTAATAAACGGGTAAAGGTCGAACTAAAATACAGCACTTACTCTCAAAGCTGAATTATGACATGATGATTTTATTGGTTTATTCTTAGTAGGTGAACTAAAGTAAAAAATTGAATTTGGGTAATCAGGAAGGAGTAAGTCTTACTCTTTGTTTTACATCATGTTTTACTTGTAGGCAACAACCTGCACCCACTGATTTTTTCCCTTCAATCGTCCTCGCTCATCTGGAAGTAGTCATCATCCACGAAATTAGGTAGTTTTTTCTATTGTTATATCTTTCTTTTACTTTTTTGTGTATGACAACTTGATTTGGACTGGTTGTTTCTTTGGTTTCATTGATCAAAGCTGACTCATCTTAATCAAAGCCGGCTTTAATCAAATGAAACCCGACTGTAATTAGCTAATGCTTTTAAAGACAAACTGTTGTGCATTTAACCAAAGGCGACTTTACTTATCAAAATATTAATTTGAACTTTTAAAGTTGATTAGAGAACCATACGATTATATAATCTCTTATAAGTGTAATCATGATATGTTAAGAATTCTACGCTTGTATTATAGCAGTGTCATCTACCCTACATCATCACATATCAATACTTTAACGGTGATTTAAACCTTGCAATGGAATAAGCAAACTTACTAAGGAATCTTGTTACATGGTTGTGCATAATTGCACGCATACGTTACCCTTACACACTAAGATGTACATATTGATGAATTAGAATTTGTTATCCTAAACCAAGGATATAGTCTTTCTTCTTATATATATGTAGGATTAACGTATGACTTTCATAGAGGCTGATCCACTATGTGATGGTGTCCTTATTATTAATTAAGCATGTATTTCTTGAGGTCTGGACTGCCAGCAACCCAAAATTTTGATTCACTTGGATATGCAATTAAACACCCAACAAATATAGATCTATGTAGCAAAAGCCATGTGTCAGGTTTATATGGTTATTATTCTTATGCTGTGTTCCATCTCTTTCTTGGTTAATATATAGGTGTTTCTTAATTCGTCTTGTAAACTACAGAATGTTGTCTGCTATTGATAAGAACTTACTTTAGTGATCAATGATGTGAATTCCTAAATACAACTGTGTTGGATTCGAAATTTCAACTACTAACAACCAAGTAGATAGAGTATATGTATGAACAATTATTTGTTTTTCGCTCGCATGACTTGGGATTATTAACCTCTCAAGATGTGGTCTTATTTAGAGCTTATTTTCTTAGCACTAAGTTATGTTCTTTCAACTCTTATGCAATATGCTTATCTTTCTATCTTAATGTATGCAGGAAAACATCTGAAGATCCATGCTTATCGCTCTTTGTGGGATTTATTTGTTGTGAAGATCTAAAACTTAATCGTCTCAATAGAGACCTTTTGACCTTTCGATTGAGTAGTTGCTCTTTGTTTTAATCATTGAGGAATTGTGATATGTACTTCGGACAAAAGCAAAAACTTGTGATGAATCTCAATCGTATTGCTATAATATTGTTCTTTGTTGTAATGAATTGTTCATTATATTAAGACTAAAGTTTGGTTAGTTTGTGTGTAAAACTTGGACTATTGTTTCTTTGTATGTGATGGACTAATGTGTGATATCTGGATGATTTGCTTTGATTGATAAAAATTGAAAATCGTACCCTTTGCTATATATAACCGTTCCCATATCTTTAAATCTAAAAACCGTCTCTATTGCTAAAAATCGTCCCCATAGCTAACCGTCACCTTTGGTATAAAAACCGTCCCCGTAGATCACAAATAAAACTGTTCCCATAGACAATATAACCGTCCTCTTAGGTCAAAGTCGAAACCGTCCCCCTTGGTGTGTTAAGCGTCACGATAGCTTAAAATTATAACCGTTCCCGTTGCTAAATAACCGTTACCATCTGCAAAAATATGAACCGTCCCCATAGGTAAACCGTCCCCATAGGTTATACACGGGAACAATTCAAGAACCGCGCCACTTGGATCATGAACCGTCTCCTTAGACCAAAGACTACGGCAGCAAAGGTATCGGATGAGTAACTGTTCCCGTAGGCCTATGGGGACGATTTTATTGTCTAGCGGGACGGTTATAAACTGTCCCCGTAGACCCATTATTTGGTAGTGTCAGGAATTGTCCAAAACAAGCATGAACATGAAACGAACGTAGAAGAACCCAACACTCGAGCGTTCTCCTCCATAAAAATAGAGCTTTCGCCGCCACTTGACTTGCATTCTCTTCATTATTATCAAAACCATTGTCATTTCTAGACAACCAAAAGTGTCAGGCCACCACTAAGGCCTTCTCCAACTTGTCACGACCATCCAATCACCAAGACTTCGCTCCACCGAACAACCACAAAACTACTAGGTTGTCGAGCACTATATAAAGTTGGAGAAGTGAATTGTCACACCTGAGTAGCAAGTACACAGTTTATCAGAAGGTGTGTGGGAGTTTCTGCAGCTTGATTACAAAAAGGACAGCCAACTTCCACAGTAATTTGTCTTTGATTCAAGGGCTTCGAGTTGATAAAATATCTCGACTAGCCCTCCATCCAAAGACAGAAATCTTCCTTGGGATTTTACCAGCCCATAATCCTCTCCAATACTTCTTACTAACTCGGAAAAAAAATTTGGCTCGCGGACCAACCGCGAGCCTCAACTCGCGTGAGAGAGGAACAGGGGGGTGGACCCCACAGCAGTGTGGGGGCCACTCCCCCTGTTTCTCTCACGCGAGTTGTGGCTCGCGGTTGGACCGCGAGCCAAATAGCAGGATTGTTACTAACTCCCCCAGAAACAGAATCCTCAAGATTATAAAGAGTTTTACGTACAAGCAAGATAATAAGCACTACTCACCATAAAGAGTCATTTTTCTCTGCATTTTAAATAATTTTATCATGGTCAGAATATCTCCCAATAGGAATGTAAAGAATGTTGGAGTTGTAACTTAAAACTTGGGTTTGTAGAGGAAAAGAGGAAAACTTTAGTCCCACATTGGAAAAGAGATGGGAAGATAGGCTCTTTATAAGCCTTCCCTTTCTCTCCTATGCCTAGAAGAAAACAAAGGTTATGCTCTACACCACACACACGTGCGCCGGCAGGGTCGGGCTCGGGTTCGGGTCGGGTGGCGCGCGCACACAACCTGCGGACACGAATGCAGCTCCGGATTAATGGGCTTTTAGTCTGCTACATTTGTTAAAAACGTGATTAATGTGAATCTTCTTTTCAGGAACGACTGTTTTAACCCTATAAAAGGACCTAAAACCCGAAGAGTTTTACACAATGTGAAAAACACAAAACTTTTTCTTCTTCTCTACTCTATACTTGCTACTATATTCTACTGGTTCCCTGAAAGTCTAGAAGAGTTCGCAAAGCCTTCTTGAAGCTCGTGCCGACGAGAAGGAGGTCGCTTGACCGAGGGTCGTTGTATCTCCAGGAACTTTTGCCGCGTAGCCCTGTACGAGAGGGGGCAATTAGATTCTTGGGACAGTGTTTGAACACCTCGACCATCAGGCCGTATTTCTAACTTTTATTTACTTTCATTTGAATTTCATTTCTGAGCTATAACAGTTATATGTTTTTATCTAATTTCTATTAACTGTTTAAAACTTAATTCGTGTTAACCTTTATCTAAACAGCTTATTATTCCTAACAAAGAATAGCCAAAGCATCACAAGAAGAAGGAAAATGCTTCTAATAAGTTGAGAATTCCACCTGCCATCCGCAAGAAATAAATCATAAACTCTATAATAACAACTAACCTTTGAAGAAGAAACCATGAAATCAGGTGAAGAAGGTACCCATCTATCCAAGAAATAGATTGTTTTTAGTTTGGTTCGTACATAAAAATAGTGGGAAACTAATGTATTTACTTTTCTTGTGTTTGGTTCGCATGGAAAAAAGGGAAAAGTTTTGTTGATTTGACATTTCTCACTTTTCTTGTGTTTGGTTGGTTATGAAGTTTGTAGGGAAAAGTGTTTATGGTCACCAGGTAAGATTACCTCCCACTATAATTTATTTATTTGTGCTCATTGTGTGAGATTATCTTACTCATATAAAAGTGTGAATGTAACATGAAGAAATAATAATATCCTGAATTCATTATAAATTTCTGTTTGAATTAATAAAATCATACGAAACCTAAATAAATTATAAATCAAATGCTATGAACTGTGTACCTGATTTGACCTGAAATATACCTGTTTGAGATGAAAAAATTCACACGAAACCTATTTTCCTATAAAAAAACGAGACTTGTAATAACCTGATTATTCATAAATTTATGAAATACGTACCTGAGGTTGCCAAAGAATCTTATGAAACCTATAAAATTCATATAAACAACATGAATAGCCATAAATATGTATATAACATAGCAAATCGCATCAAACCTGTTAAATTATGCATGTTAATGAACTTTATGTGCCAAAATACATTTGAAAATATGTCTTGACATCATGTCAAATAAATCAGCCATATGTATATGCGAATTATGGCTGAGGGCTCAGAATTTGGTCAATATCATTATTGTTAGCCATCTAGTACAATATCAACAGATATTGTAGGTTGCTAATCTCAGAAAAATTAACAATCATCATAGCCTAAATTGAACACCCACAAACAATATCAAAATAATCAAATCCAGCCGAACACAACCTGGCTAAGCACAAAAACTGGTCATATGTGCACAATTCAAAGTCACATGTGCACAAAACAGTCGACAAATAGTAAGTACAAAATAGAACAAACATGAACACAAATAAAACAACCAAGTGTCTGAACACAAACAACCCAGAAAAATAGTGTTTGAACACAAAATCTCACGAACACAAAACTAAGCACAAATACCTTATAAAACCTGAACACAAAGGAGACTGCACAAAACAAAACAAGGCTCACAACCAGGCCAACCAACAACTTCAACCAACCAACCAACCAACTAACCAGCCAACAACACAACCAGCCAACCAACAACATGTGCCAACCAACTTGTAAGTGAAATAACATGTGTCTGTTCAGGCTGGCAACTAGGCTTACAACCAGCCAACCAACAACATCAACCAACCAAGCAAGTGCAACCAAAAATTAAAAAAATAAAAAATATGCAAAAAAATGAAATATGTGATGTTAACAGAGGATTGAGAAAATTAGATCAAATTTCTCCTCTACACCTTTTTTACGCAATTCCTCAGGTAATTTCCTCAAGTAAGTTCAGATCTTCCAAAACATTTATGTTACTCTAAAATCTCAAAAAATATCCTGCAATTACAAAGCTCAGATTGAACACCTCAGCAAAGTTTAGACTCACCACCCCTAAATTCTCAGATAATTGCTGTAAATTAAATTTTTAATACTTTTTACCTTGATTTATGAAGCAACAGCGTCGATAAAGATCAGATCTAAATAGCATGGGCAAAAATCAGACGCCACTCCCTTAATTTCTTTGAATACAGCCACAAAGAAGGACGTAGAGGTTTATGGCAGGAGGAGAGCAAGGATGTAACTATAGCTCACCGAAGACGTGACGCCCCCGGGTTCACATAAGGCTGCAGTCCAAGGTGAAACCAAGGATGTCAAACCTACCATGAACCTATACTATACAATGACATGTTTCACCATCATAGAAATATCCCTCTAGTGGAAACAAATAAGACAGTACAGGTACAAGAAGATATAAAAGAAATGAAGATAAGAAATAAAACACAAAATTATTTGATAAATCTCCAAATAATCAGGTCTCAACAGATATAAAAGAAAATATGTCCAACAATCTGAAATAAATGATCCAAAATCTTAACTACAAAAGTCAACTAAAAAGTACATAAGCTCTCTCAGCTCTCAAAATATAATACAAATCTAAGCATCAACTAGAAATATAAACTAAACATCTGTGGAGCAGAACTACTAAACATATGTGAAGACAACTATGCTGAAAATCCATCAACCTGCGGCTCTCCGAAACTCTGCTCCGCTGCCTGAAAAGAAGTGAAAACCACAGTGTTAGAGCACTAGCAAAATCATCTCCATCCGCCCCCAGGGGAAGGGATACTAGGTATGATGAAAGCTCTACCTATAAGTACATAGTCTACCTAGTTTATTTACCATGTACTAAACTAGGGTTAATACTTAGAAACTCACAACACGGGACTGATACATCGAGCGAAATAATCCAAATAAGAAAACCCTCATGTATATACCACATGTCTTAAATTGTGAATCGCTAAATATTAACTCCAAAATTAAGAATAAATGAATACAAGAAAGATAATACAAGAAATACCACATCATACATCTCTAAAAATGTCATATCAACTCCTCATACTACCCTTAGTGGGTAAAACAGATATTGACATACTCGTGTATCTAAGTTGTAAAATACTTTCACAATGGATCATATCGATGATGTCAATATTTACCTACACTCAGGTTATTTATCAAATCATCCTTCTCTGTAATACTTTAACTCATTGCACCCCCGTGCAGACCGGTAAATAGATATGTCAGTTAATTGCACTCCCGTGCGGACCTATAACTAGGTATGTCAATTCATTACACTCCCGTGCGGACCAGTAACTAAGTATAATAACTCATAGTATAACCATACGGACCGATAGTTAGGTATATCAATCTCTGCGTATCTTCGTACGGACCGATAGATAGGTATTTTAACCTCTGCGCATCTCCATGCGGACCGATAGATAGGTATATTAACCTATGCGCATCTCCATGTGGACCCATAAAGAAGTGTAGTCCATCTGCGGTCTCATTGCAGGACCCGACTAAAGCACTCGGAGTATAGTCCATCCGCGGTCTCATTATGGGACCTGACTAACCCCACTCAACCGATCATAATTATAATATATATATATATATAATAATAATCATTACTCTTAACGATTGTAACCTATTTGGATACCCCAAACAATGTAATCATGCATACTCAATCCCCGTACATGTATTCTTTGACCTATTCATGAATATCAACTCACGTCTTGCACAAAAATGCTCACCAAACGAAAACACGAGAAAAAGGTTCAATCTCACAAAAGCCAACCTGATCAGTCGACCGACAACCTCATCGGTCAACTGATAGGGTCGTTCACAAAACAACAGGGCAAACATAATCCTGTCAGTTGACTGATGCTTGCCATCAATCGACTGATGACCTCCCGTCAGTCGACTAAAGGCAACTTCAGTCGACTGAACAAGCCAAAATGCACAGTTTGTTCTTCTCTCGGGTTTTCTTCAAAAACTCAGGTTTTTATCAAATTATATGAATAAAACTTGATTCTATTATCATGTATACTTAACCAGGAGTTTGTTTAAATAAGATGAATCACATGAACAAATAGATCTAGGGTTTAACATGCTAAACAACCTAATTCTTATTTATTTCGATAATCTAAAGCATATACATCATATTAAACTATAATTAACTCATTAAAATACACCCTAATGATCATGACCATGTCAATATCTCACTTTCAGATTAATTCTACTATTCTTGACATAAGATTTAATCATAAACATCACATGTAACATGTTTAACATTAGATTTAAATCCTAAACATAAAGTTAAACATATAAATCTCTTAAAAACATGATTTTTATTCTAGAGAAAGGTTTGGATAGAGGTGATCTTGCCTTTTCACGTGTACAAGCCTTTGAAAAGAATGACAAGTGATTACCCCGTCACCAAACATAAAAAATCCAGACTTTTCCTCGACGTTCTCTGTTAGACCCTAGAGGGGGGTGATTAGGGTCTTTATGCTAATCTAATCCGATTTAAATACTAATTAAAACTAATTAACAAGTTATCCTAGCAAGTATAAAATATAACAAGTTATATGAGCTAGGATAAGCAATATGAACAACAAGAAATATCCTAGCAAAGAGATATAAGCAATATATGATATATGCAAGGATATGAAACTAACACAAGGAGTAAACAATATGAACTAGATAGCAGATCATATAAATAATGAGCTATGGACAATGACGACAAGAAATATAAACATAAGATAAAGAGCACCAAAGCAAACTCAAACACACGATATGATCACGGAGTTTGGACCTTCCGTCCTACGTCTCCGCTCCCCTCTCCCGGGGAGAAATCCACTATCACAACCGGGTTTTCTACGCTCACCCGAATAACGTTTACACCTCACAGTGTCGGTTTTCAACGCTCACCAAACAACGTTCACTCCTCACACTCGGTTTTCTAGTTCACCGAAAACTTCACAACACACTCGGTTTTCTAGCTCACCGAAAACCTTACATCACTCACAATGTAACAAATATAAATTTGTTCTCTACAATAGATGAGAACACAATTAAGCACAACTCAATGTTATAATCTATCACAACCCTAATATACTATGTATGCAAATACAATAAGCTCAAGTGGGTGTGTGTAACAATGAAATAATATAATCAAATCTAAACTTAATATAAAAACTAGCTTTAAAGAATGATAATTAAATAACTAGGCAAATGTAAAGCTAGATAGAGTTTAGAAAACTTCTCCAATAGATGACAAGATGGAGAGATGGAGATTGGAGCCCAAACAAGAAGATGATCTCCTCCACTTGTGAAAACAATCTTTAAACCAAACAAATACTAAAAACACACTTAAACCCTTGTTTAAAAACTTGTTTAAAACATTCTTGGATGGTTGTAAGTGTTGAGGGATGATTGGTATTTATAAGAACTCAAGACAACAACCCAAAGCCAAAGAAAAGCCCAAAAAACGAGGCAAATCCCAAAAAAATCAGAACCAGGGAAAATAGAGCCGTTGTGCTACAGTAACTCTCACGGCTACTGTAGCGGTCGACCGTGGTTACTGTAGCAAGCTGGCAGATCTGATTTTTCTGTGCCTCTGGGTTTGTAAAATCAATTAAAAATAGTAAACCAGCTCAAAAAATTATGAAATTTTGTGGGAAGGTTCTAGATATATATAATAACATGTTAGAGAAAGAATTTCTGAAAAAGAATTTCCCAGTTGAGAAAAATAAATGTTTGAACATAGATTTACAGTTTCTGAAAAACTGCTGACATACACGATTTTGTAAAATCAATTGGGCACAGTAAATCAACTCCAAAAATAGTAAAATTTTACGAAAAGTTTCTAAACATGTAGATAAACATGTCAAAGAAAGAATTTTTTGAATACCACTTATCATTTATGAAAACTCATCTGTTTTGTAAAACATGCACGAACATGTGCACGAACAAAAACATGATTTTGTAAATTCCATTAAACGTAACAAATCAATTCCAAACTTGATGAAACTTTGCGAAATGTTTATAAACATGAAAACAAACATGTTAGAAGAAGAATTTCTCAAATTGAATTTCCATTTGTGAAAACTCATGTATTTTGCAAGTGTGTCCACAGCATGAAAACCCAAAACCATGCATGTATATATATAACTATATATATACATAGAAACCAAATACGTGTGTGTATATGATATTAAGCTTAAGGTATTTAACACACATAATATAAAACCTAAACTAAGTTACCCAAGCTAGATCTTGATCTTCAATAAGCTCTTCTTGGTAATCTCGCGGATGAAGCTTGAACTTGATCTTTAACTTTGAGTTGCAAGGCTTCACTCCACTATTCTGCCAACCTCCATTGGATATCATCATTGTAGCGCATATTCCATCCAACCTCCAACTCGTTGTTTGCCTAGAATAAATACAAAAACATAAATACTAGACAAACAACATTAGAAGTAAATTGTTTGTTAAATATCATCAAAACAAGAAGGCCAACAATCAAATCACAAACTCTCCCAAAAACTCACTTTAGGGCTAGGGTTTGAGAGAGAGGAAGAGGGGCTACTTGGATTTGGAACTCTGATGTAAAGATAATTTTTATGAAAACACAGGTATATATATGTAAATCCCTAATAAACCTGTTTGACCCGAACCAGAAAACCTAGTCTGACTAAGAAATTAACTTTCAGTATTTTGGCTGTAACATTCTCATCCAACCTCGAAATGAGGTAATATAAGATTTGTTAGAAAGCTATTGAAGAGACCTACAACACCTTTTTCTTTTGAGTGTTTCTAGATTCAAAATGTATCAGTGTGTAAAATATATAAACTCTTAACTGGTCATTTTTTCAGATTTCTCTTCGTGCATGTTTTGTGCATTTGCACTCATATATTCACAAATATATATTAAATTGATCTCAAATCAATTCCTATCATACTCAAACATCAAAATATGTTATATTTCACCATATAGCATATTTATTTTTATTTTCACATAATATTTAAATTTTTAGGGTTTTACATTCTTCTCCCCTTAAAAAGAATTCCGTCTCCGAAATTTCGCAATCGTATGCTAGATATTAATATTACCAAAAAAGTACGTTGAGGGAATAATCTAGACAAGGAAACCCTCATATACATATCTCGCACCATTAATCTTCGGATATGAAATATAGTTATTGTTAGACCCTAGAGGGGGGTGATTAGGGTCTTATGCTAATCTAATCCGATGATATACCAATTAAAATTAATTAACAAGTTATCCTAGTAAGTATGAAATATAACAACTGTATAAGCTAGGATAAGCAATATGAACAATGAGATATATCCTATATGATGAAATATATATATATGCAAGGATATATAAACACAAGGGTAACATAAACAAATGAAATAGTGGATGAAATAAACAATGAGAGAAAGGCTATAAAGATGAACAAATATAAGTGCTAAGCCAAACTCAAACAAGCAATATGATCACGGAGTTCGGACCTTCCGTCCTACGTCTCAGCTCCCCACTCCTGGGGAGAAATCCACTATCATAACCGGGTTTTCTACGCTCATCCGAATAACGTTTATACCTCACAATGTCGGCTTTCAACGCTCACCGATCAACGTCACTCCTCACAATCGGTTTTCTAGTTCACCGAAAACTTCACAACACACTCGGTTTTCTAGCTCACCGAAAACCTTACACCACTCACAATGTAACAAATATAAATTTGTTCTCTACAATAGATGAGAACTCAATTAAGCACAACTCAATATTACAAACTCTCACAACCCTAATATACTATGTATGCAAATACAATAAGCTCAAGTGGGTGTGTGTAACAATGAGATAAAATCAAATCTAAACTCAATATAAAACTAGCTTTAATAGAAATGATAATTAACAAGTAATAAATAAAAGCTAGAGTTGAGTTTAGAAAAACTTCTCTAAATCAAGATGGAGAGAAGTAGATTTGAGCTCAAACAAGAAGATAATCTACTCCACTTGTGAAAGCTAAAACAGCTTTAAACCAAACCCTTAAACAAGCTTAAAACAAGCTTAAACTTTTTTTAAAACCCTTGTTTAAAATCTTCTTTTAAAAGCTTGAAAGAGAGTAGCAATAGGGTATTTATACCCACTCAAAAACTCAGCTAAAACCCCAAAACAAAAGACCAAAAACCCCAGCCAACGGTAACAAAAATAGCCGTTGGAAAGAGTCAGACTGAGCGGCGGTCGACCGAAAAAATTCGCGGTCGACTGCGATCGAGATCCCAATCTGAGAAACGAGCAGAGACAACGTCGGTCGACCGGTGCGGTCGACCGATAGAAAATTCAAGTTTTCGGTCGACCGCGGTGGTCGACCGACAAACTCTCTGCTGCCCAGAAACGAATGAACACAGGGGCAGTCGACCGGTGCGGTCGACCGCATACTGATATATGAAAATCTGATTTTGAAAACTATTTTTTTGATTTTAAAACCCTGTTTAAAAATATCAAATAAATTCCAAAAAATGTAAAACTTTGAGGAATGATTGTAGACATGATAATAAACATGCTACAATGACTAGTTTCTAAAAAGGACTTCCCAAATGAAAAATATCATCATTTTACAAAATAGTCCAAAACACGAAAATGTAAGCATATGAATTTTGATGTTTTGACCTAAACCAACTTTTAAAACTTTACAAAATGATTTTTTAGACTTGAAGAAAGATGTAAACTATTGTTATGAAGTCTATAAACAATGAATATAGTATTTTATCAAAATACACATATAATGTACTAAAACATGATTTCATTAAACTAACTAAAATTGATATTGATGAAATCATATATATGCATATAAGTATGAAACAAAAATATGTTTTCTAATTATATTCAATTGTTTCATAGTAAAACTTGAAAACTATCAAACCAAAACATATATGTATATATATAACTATATATATACAAAACCAAAACGTGTATGTGTGTATATGATTGAGCTTAAAGTACTAACACACATAATATAAACTCCTAAACTAAATTACCCAAGCTTGATTGGTCTTCAATATGCTTGACTTGGTAATCTCGCGGATGAAGCTTAAGCTTGATCTTTAACTTTGAATTGCAAGGCTTCAACCCGATATTCCGCCAACCTCCTTTGGATATGATCGTTGAAGCTCTATTCCATCCATCCTCCAACTACGTTGTTTGTCTATAATAAATAAGAAAACATAAATACTAGACAAACAACATTAGAAGTAAATTGTTTGTTAAACATCATCAAAACAAGAAGGCCAACAGTTATATCTACACTTAACAATATATAATGTGAATACTCCCACTTAACCCCTAACTAAAGGGAACTAGTACGTCAGGCGAAAAATCCAAACAAGAAATCCCATATATATACCATGTGTTCCGAATGATTAGGAGTCAAATGTTAATACTATCATTCTAGCGTTAAGTATAAACATGACTAAACAACATATATAATCATAACTACCATTACATATAAGCACATATAAATATCAACATCTTACCTGCTCAAACAGGTGTGGGTAGTCACAACGTACATCTTCCTCGTACTCCCAAGAAATCTCTTCGGCTCTATGCCGGCTCCACTGAACTTTCACCAATGGAATGACTTTATTTCTAAGCTTTTTATTCACTCTAGTAAGAATGCATACTGGAATCTCTATGGTAGTCAAATCATCCTGGATCTCGATCTCTGGTGCATCAATCACCTTCTGCTGCTCCTCATCGCGCAAATGCTTCTTGAGCATCAAAATATGAAAGACATCTTGTACACTCGATATCGATGCTGGAAGTTCTAATCTATAGGAAACTGCTCTAATACGCTCAATAATCCTTAAGGGACCAACATATCTCAGGGCAAGCTTTCCCTGTCTACCAAATCGCTGAACGCCTTTTATCGGTGATACTTTTAACATAATTAATTCTCTGACCTAGAACTCTAGTGGTTGTCTCCACTGATCTGCATAACTCTTTTGCCAACTCTGTGTTATCTACCTAATTAGCTCCGGTCTAAGCAATAGGCTATCCTCTAGCTCTACCCAATATATAGGCGATCTGCAAGGCCTCCCGTACGATGCTTCATACGGTGCCATCCCGATAGTAGCTTGATAACTATTATTATATGCAAATTCAATCAATGGTATGTGGTCCTCCCAGCTACCCTAAAAATCTATCACACATGTTAGACCCTAGAGGTGAGTGATTAGGATCTTGAGGTAATAAATGTGCAATAAAAATTAAGACAAGCAATCACCACAAAATATAATGCTAAAATAAAAAGAGATAAGATAGAAATCGTTATCCAAGTGACGCGTGATGTGTTCACGAGGTTTGGCTAGCTCTCTAGCCTACGTCCCCGCTCCCCACTCTCGAGGAGAATCCACTACACAACCCGGTTTGGAAGCCAGAACTTCTTCTACACAGCGATCTCCACGAGATGTCACGACACAGTTGATCTCCACGATATCTCACGACACAGTTGATCTCCACGAGATCACCACACAATCAATAGTAGCAAATGAAGAATTACTCTCTCTTACAATAGCCCTATGGCAAGGAGAGAGATTACACTTGAAGCTTTGGATGTGGGATGAGCACGTGTAAAACAAGGAATTGGATTTTGAAAGTTAAGGCTCTTAAACTCAAGAATTAAACACAATTGATTTTTCTCTTGCAAAGTTGGTGGTTAAAATAAATGGGATAGTTGGGTATTTATAGTGAAAAATAATAGCAGCCAAAACCCCAAAGAAATAACCAAAATCCCCCAAAATTCGGTTTTCTAAAACTAACCGTTATTATGCAACGGCTCTCTGATAAGTCGACTTATGAGTCGACTCATGAGTCGGCTTATATGAGTCGACTCAGCAGAAGAAAAATCACAACTCCGCTACACTTCGTGAGTCGACTTATGAGTCGACTAAACATGCACAAACCAGATTTGCACAGAAAACTCAACTTAAAAACTTGTTTAAAAATATCAGATAAATTCTATAAAATGTGAAACTTTGGAATAGTTTATAATTATTTTGACAAACTTATTTGAAGGGGAATTTTGCAAAAAAGGTCCTCGTATTTATGAAAAACATCATTTTGACAAAAGTACCAAAATACGAGTTTTGAAAGTGTGCAAGTGTGTGTGATATCCTGAATAGCTTCAAATGAAATATACAACTACTTGCCTACAATCTAGCACTAGAGAGAAAAGAAAAACTAGCAAATATCCTCATATAGAATAACATTTCTTTGAGTCTTGATATTGCTTTGATTTGATGAAGCTTTCACTTGTATATGTTGTTCTTGATTAACATTTGCTTCATCACATTGCCTCTACCTCCTATAGTTATTGACGTTATAGCTCATATTCCATCCAATCCTCCATATATGGTACTAACAAGCTTGATATACATATTAACTATAATATCACTCAACAAGTAATTAGTACCGATAATGGTAGTTGTGAATCATCATCAAAACATAAGGGCTAACAATCTCCCCCTTTTTTATGATGACAACCAATCATTATATTTGAGCTAAATAAATATAGCTAATGGATAGGTGCTTCCCCTATCTATGAGCTCCCACTTACTATGTGTACAAATGAGGAGATTTCTCTCCCCCTTTGTCACCATCAAAAAGTGGGATAAATAAAAAGAGAAACATACTTAAATACATAAGATATATCTCAAGTGTTGGTCCTCACGTATCGCCTCCCTCAAGTGCCCGGAATTACCATCTCTCACTAGGCCACCGACACCACTTCTCTCGGTATCAACTACATCCTCACCACACACTCATCTTGGCAATTTGTATGTGCTTAAGCATGTTATGAAAATAAGGCATATATAATATGTGACCAAGCAAACAAACAAGTGAAAAGATTTTCAAATAATGCATAGGCCCAAACCATTTCTTATGCGATAAAAATCTTCTTCACTAAGAGGCTTGGTAAAGATGTCCGCTAATTGAGATTTAGTATCAATATGAATAAGGGATACATCTTTCCGCTCCACATGATCACGTAAGAAATGGTGGCGTACATCAATATGCTTGGTTCTAGAGTGCAAAACAGAATTTTTGGAAATGTTTATAGCACTAGTGTTATCACAAAAAAATTTTGTATTTTGAAAATGCAAGTCATAATCAACCAAACTTTGTTTCATCCATAAAAGTTAGGCATAACATAAGCTGACGGCAATGTATTTCGCTTCCATAGTGGACAAGGAAACACAATTTTGTTTCTTGGAAGCCCAAGAGACAAGAGAGTTACCCAAAAATTAACATGTACCACTCGTACTCTTGCGATCTACCTTACATCCGGCAAAGTCGGCATCACAAAAACCATAAAGATCAAAAGATGTGCTTTTAGGATAAAATAAACCAAGATCAATATACATATTTAATAATTCTTTTAACCGCAATCAAATGAGCTGTTTTAGGAGAAGCTTGAATACATGCACATGCACACACACTAAACATGATATCGGGTCTACTAGCGGTAAGGTAAAGAAGACTACCTATCATACCTCGGTATAGTTTTTGGTCTACATCCTCACCATTATCATCCGCATCAAGCTTGATACTTGTACTCATGGAAGTTGGTGTATGCTTAGAGTTCTCCAATCCAAACTTCTTCACCAATTCTCTAGTATTTGCTTTGAGAAATGAAAATCCCATTCTTAGTTTGCTTGAGTTGGAGCCCGAGAGAGAATATGAGCTCTCCCATCATACTCATCTCAAAGTGATCTTGCATAACTTTAGAAAATTATTTTCATAAAGTTTCATTAGTAGCACAAAAAATGATACCATCAACATATATTTGAACCAAAATGAAATCATTTTTTCTTTTTCTTACAAAAAGTTTATTATCAATCTTCCCTTTAGAAAAACTATTTTTAATAAGAAAACTAGAGAGGCGAGCATACCAAGCTCTAGGAGCTTGTTTTAACCCATATAAAGTTTTTTGAACCCGGTAAACATGATTAGGAAATGAATGATCCACAAAACCGTGAGGTTTCTCAACATATACTTCCTCTTCTATAAAACTATCTAAAAAGGCACTTTTAACATCCATTTAAAATAATTTAAAATTCTTAAAACTTACAAAAGCTAAAAATATTCTAATAGATTCTAACCTTGCAACCGGTACAAAGGTTTCATCATAGTCTATGCCCTCCTCTTGATTGTATCCTTGGGCAACTAAACGAGTTTTATTTCTTGTTACAATGTCATGTTCATCAAGTTTGTTTCTAAAAACCCATTTTGTTCTAATCACACACACACACTGTTAGGCCTAAGAACTTGTTTCCAAACATTTTTTCTTTAAAAATTGTTTAGTTCATCATGCATAGCTAAAATCCAAAACTCATCTTTTAAAGCATCATTAATCTTTTTAGGTTCTATTTGAGATAAGAAAGCAATATTACCACATTCACTCAAGGCCTTTGAGCGGGTTAGAACCCCTTGTGAAGGACTCCCTATAATTTGCTCCTTTGGATGATTTGATACGAATTTCCATGCTTTGGGAAGTTCTTCTTGCTCATGAGTGTTGACGCTTTCCACATCCTCTTGTGCATCTATTAACGATGTTTCATTTAATTGCAAGCCTTCTAATCCTCCCTCAATATCATCATCATCATCATTCCTAGGCAAACCATCTTGTAAACCAATATTAGTCTCATCAAAAATAACGTTTATAGACTCTTTAACAACAAGTGTTCTTTTGTTAAAGACCCTATAAGCCTTTGTAGGCTGTCTAAAAATCACAATAGATAGCTTATCCCCCATCAAACACCAATGATGGAAGTTACAATCTGACGACTTCCAGAAGGCTATAATTTGAAGACTTTCACGTAGATCGCTGAAGGTTACAATCTGACGACCTTCACGACAACCGATGAGAGCTCTAGTTCAACAGCATTCACAATCAACATCGGGAGTTACAATCTGACGACTCTCATATTCTCAAGGAGCCAAGACGAAGATTACAAGACAATGATCTTTGCAACGTTATGACAAAAGAGATTACTTGGTGATAATCTCTTCAAGGCAAGACGCGGAGGTCCTCCCCGTGTATCAACACCAAAACGCGGAGGTCCTCCCCGTGTATCAACAGTAAAATGCCAGGGTCGAACCCGCATTACAACATCAAAACGCGAGGGTCGAACTCGCGTTACAACATCAAAACGCGAGGGTCGAACCCACGTTACAACATTAAAACGCTGGGGTCGGACCCACGTTTTTTAACGTCCAGCGGGTACCCAACTCCGCGTCTCTAGTCTAAAACGAAGAGTTGGGGTCCCGAACGCCAACGTGGGCGTTTGACTCGTTCAAGCACGAGCTGAACGGTTGCAGGAACCGTTTTCCCCACGATCTGAGGAAATCACGCCCACTTAGGAGCGGATTTAGAGGGCAGTTACACCCCCTTAATCCCCTATAAAAGGGAGTAAACTCAACTGAGTTAAAAGTTGGAATTTCTTGGCTCGGATCAACCATTGAAGAGGCATTTCTCGGATCTGGGATTTGGCAGCAACAGGAGAGATCTTTGGGCGAGCTATTGAGGAGATCGGCACCATCCCTCAATGAAGATCATCTTCAACTGTAACAACAGAGAGCCTTCGGCCTTGGCTTGTCAAACCGATTTTCGGTTCAAATCAACTCTTTTTCAAGAGTTAAAAACTCGTTCAGAGTTATCAACTCATCAAGAGTTTCAAACTTGCCACGCAAGTTCTCCACAATGTCAAATCGTGAGGAGAAGATATCGTTCCAGTGAATCAAGACGTGCGGATCGTCAACGGAGAGAAAACTCGACGCGAGCATTCAAGGGAGGCACTCCATCGCCATCGTGAAGAACCCAGTTTTAAACAAAGGAGAAAACCGAATTTGTTTTCTTCTCTTTTGTAATCAAGTTGTAATCAAAATCAAAGAAATATAAATCAATTTTCTTTTATTCTTTTCATTGCAATTTTCCAACATACAGCCTTACTTCTAGGTGCATATCCTAGGAAAATCTCAACATCAATTTTTGAATCAAATTTATCATGGTGATCTTTTGTATTTAAAATGAAACGTTTACAACCAAAGATACGAAAATACCCAATAAATAGAGTTTTGTTATAAAAGAGTTCATAAGGAGTTTTCTTGAGCTTGGGTCTAATCAAGACAGGATTTAAAACATGACAAGCCGTATTAACGGCTTTCGCTCAAAAATATTTAGGCAAATCAAAAGCATTTAACATAGTACGTGCCATCTCTTGTATGGTATGATTTTTCTGTTCAACAACACCATTTTGTTGTGGTGTTCTTAGGGCAAAAAATACATGAGTTATACCATGATGTACACAAAAATCATCGAAAAAATTGTTTTAAAATTCACCATCATGATCACTTCTAATTTTAACAACTTTTAAATCTTTTTTATTTTCTATTCTTTTTACTAAAAAGGAAAATTCCTCAAAACATTCATCTTTATTTTTAAGAAAGATTGTCCATGTAAAACAAGAAAAATCATCAACAACAACAAACACATAGTGTTTTCCTCCTAGAGAGGTAACACGCATAGGACCAAATAGATCAAGATGTAATAATTGTAAAGGTTTAGAAGTTGATACCTCATTGATGGATTTGAAGATAGATTTGGTTTGTTTACCTTTAGCACAATCTTCACAAACGATATCCTTGATGAAGTGTAAGTTTGGTAACCCTTTTACAAGATTTCTTTTGGATAGCTTGGATATTAATTCTATGTTGGCATGACTAAGTCTTTTATGTCAAATCCAAGGATTCTCATTAATTGCTGCAAGGCACTTCACATCTTGATTAACTAATTCATTCATCTCAAAAATGTATACATTAAATATTCTATTAGCAACAAAAACAATTTTTCCATTCATGCTAATAATGCACTTATCCGGTTTAAAAGATATATCACAACCTTTATCACTTAATTGGCTAATACTAAGAAGATTATTATTCAAACCTCTAACCAAATAAACATCTTCTATAACGGGAGAAAAAATCTTACCAATATTACCAATGCCAATGATTTTACCTTTCTCACCGCCACCGAAGAAGACATTGCCTCCTTCAATCCTTGATAGGGTTGCAAATAGCTCTTTGTTGCCCGTCATGTGATGTGAGCAACCACTATCAAGGTACCACATCCCTCTACGTCGTGTTTGTGATGTTCCCTACATAAGATGACGTAGAAACTTTAGGTACCCAAATCTTGGGTCCTTGGGAGTTAGTGTATTTGGTACCTTTGGGTACCCATGCCATATTATAATAATTCACATTATTCTTAATTCTACAATGGGTGGATATGTGACCATGCTTCATGCAATATGTGCATACAAAGTGATTCATATGTGTAGAAGCATATGATCTATGATGTTCATTTCTTTGAAAGCTGTAATGTCTAGAATATGCATGAGTGGGTTTAATTTTACCATTAGCAGTTTCTAGTCTTTCAATTTTAGATTTTAATTGTTTGTTTTCAAAATTAAGATCTCCTAATAATTCATCTTTTTGAGCAAGAGAGGATTGTAATTGCTCAACCATGGAAGCATGCAATTTTTTAAATGAAGAGTATTCTTTAGCTATTCTTTTAAATTCTAAATTTAACTCTTCTAATGCGGTAGCTAGATCACATTGCATATAAAAAGATTTGCTTTCGGTGTCGGATATAATTACCTCATCATCATTGTCCATAAAACAAATGTTATGGTCATGAAGAGCAAACTTATCTCCCTCCTCATCGCTATCCGAGTCACTTGGTACGGATACATCCCATCCGGCATACATCGACCTCTTCTTCGTGTACTTCAAGTATTTCTCTCTGACCTTTGGACAATCCTTGGCTTGATGACCCGGTTCATTGCACTCGAAATATTTTCCTATACAAGGAGAAAAATTGTTGTTAGATCGGTTAAGATTTTTGTTTAATTTTATTAGTTTAGAAATTCTTCTAGAGAGGTGAGCCACTTCTCTAGAAACACAGGTTTCACTATCCGAGGAGGAGGAGTCATTAATAGCTCCTTTAAGAGCAATTGTCTTCTTTTGGGATGGTTCCTCGATTACCCGTGGGGGTTCTTCCTCCTTCTCCTTCTCTTTGATTTTCTTCTCATGGACCTTGAGCTTGCTAATGAGACCGTCAAGGGGAAGTGTGGTGAGATCGTGAGCTTCCTCTATGGCTGTAGCTTTGGGTTCCCACACCGAAGACAATGATTGAAGAATCTTGTAGTTCATCTCTTAGGGTGACAACTTCTTATCTAAGCCATGCAATTCATTGATAATATTAGTGAAGCGAGAAAACATAGCATCAATGGATTCATTAGGAAGCATTTTAAACAATTCATAATCATGTATGAGCCCACTAATTTTTGATTCCTTAACTTGGGGGGTTCCCTCATATGTGATGCAAAGTTTGGTCCAAATCTCATATGCGGTAGCACAAGTAGAAACCCTATTGTATTCATTTGGTGTGAGGCCACAAATTAAGGCATTCATGGCCTTTACATTGAGATTGGCTTGGAGCCTCTCACCATCGGTCATTAAGCTAGTTTTAGACTTTTCTACATATTTCTTTTCAATGATGTCTAGGATGTCAAGGTCAATGCAACAGAGATAGATTCTCATCCTAGCTTTCCAATTTGCAAAATTACTACCGGTAATAAGTAGGGGTCTAGTGGTGGATTGTCCTTCTAACATATGCACATTCATTGAAGTCTCTATAAGATCTTTTCTCTAAGGTGATTAGAACAAGAATTAATATAGAGACCAAGCTCTGATACCAATTGTTAGACCCTAGAGGGGGGTGATTAGGGTCTTGAGGTAATAAATGTGCAATAAAAATTAAGACAAGCAATCACCACAAAATATAATGCTAAAATAAAAAGAGATAAGATAGAAATCTTTATCCAAGTGACACGCGATGTGCTCACTAGGTTCGGCTCTCTAGCCTACGTCCCCGCTCCCCACTCTCGAGGAGAATTCACTACACAACCCGGTTTGGAAGCCGGAACTTCTTCTACACAGCGATCTCTATGAGATCTCATGACATAGTTGATCTCCACGAGATCTCACAACGCAGTTAATCTCCACGAGATCACCACACAATCAATAGTAGCAAATGAAGAATTGTTCTCTCTTACAATAGCCCTATGGTAAGGAGAGAGATTGCACTTGAAGCTTTGGATGTGTGATGTGCAAGTGTAAAACAAGGAATTGGATTTTGAAAGTTAAGGTTCTTAAACTCAAGAATTAAACACAATTGATTTTTCTCTTGCAAAGTTAGTAGTTAAAATAAATAGGGTAGTTGGGTATTTATAGTAAAAAATAACAGCAGCTAAAACCCCAAAGAAATAACCAAAATCCCCCAAAATTCGGTTTTCTAAAACTAGCCGTTACTATGCAACGGCTCTCTGATAAGTCGACTTATGAGTCGACTCATGGGTCGACTTATGAGTCGACTAATGAGTCAGCTTATATAAGTTGTCTCAGCAGAAGAAAAATCACAACTCCGCTACATTTCGTGAGTCGACTTATGAGTCGACTAAACATGCACAGACCAGATTTGCACAGAAAACTCAACTTAAAAACATGTTTGAAAATATCAGATAAATTCTAAAAAATGTGAAACTTTGGGAATAGTTTATAATCATTTTGACAAATTTGTTTGAAGAGGAATTTTGCAAAAAGGTCCTCGTATTTATGAAAAACATCATTTTGACAAAAGTACCAAAATACGAGTTTTGAAAGTGTGCAAGTGTGTGTGATATCCCGAATAGCTTCAAATGAAATCTACAACTACTTACCTACAATCTAGCACTAGAGAGAAAAGAAAAACTAGCAAATATCCTCACATAGAATAGCATTTCTTTGAGTCTTGATATTGCTTTGATTTGATGAAGCTTTCACTTGTATATGTTATTCTTGATTAACATTTGCTCCATCACATTGCCTCCACCTCCTATAGATATTGATGTTGTAGCTCATATTCCATCCAATCCTCCATATATGGTGCTAACAAGCTTGATATACACATTAACTATAATATCACTCAACAAGCAATTAGTACTGATAATGATGGTTGTAAATCATCATCAAAACATAAGGGCTAACAACATATACTCGCAGTATATCCTCTAACACCTGATTCACCCTCTCTGTCTGACCATCGGTCTGGGGGTGGAAAATACTACTAAATGATAACTGATTGCCAAAAGCATCCTGAAAACTCCTCTAAAAATGGGAGGTGAAGACTAAGCCTCGATCTGATACGATCGTCTCCGGTGTTGGCCTTCTTGTTTTGATGATGTTTAACAAACAATTTACCACTAATGTTGTTTGTCTAGTATTTGTGTTTTTTTATTTATTATAAACAAATAACGTTGTTGGAGGTTGGATGGAATAGAGCTTCAATGATCATATCCAAAGGAGGTTGGTGGAATTGTGGTTGAAGCCTATACAATTCAAGTTAAAGATCAAGTTCAAGCTTCATCCGCGTAGTGTACCAAGTTGAGCTACAATGAAGATCAAGATCGACTTGGGTAATGTAGTTTAGATTTTATATTATGTGTGTTAGATACTCTAAGCTCAATATTATATACACACACGTATTTGGTTTCTATGTATATATATAGTTATATATATACATACGAGTTTTGGTTTTTCATGTTTATAAATATGAAATCACATGTTTCATATTTACTATTGTGTTTTCGTATATATTGCATAGAATATGCAATTTTGTGAAAATATTGTATTCTTAGTTTTTAGACTTAACAATAATCATATACATATTTTATTAAGTCTATATAATCATTGTGTAAAGTTTCAAAATATGGTTTAGCCTAAATATCAAAATTCACATGTTTACATTTTCGTGTTTTGGACTATTTTTGTAAAATGATGATTTTTCACAAATGGGAAATGCAATTTGGAAAATTCTTTTTGTAACATGTTTATTTACATGTTTATATACATTTCTCAAAGTTTCATAATTTTTGGACTTCATTTGTTATTTTTAACAATTTTCCAAAAGTCAAAAAATCTGTTTTCAAACCTGTTTTTCTGTAGTGTCAGTTCGCGGTCGACCGCCAAGAGTTCTGAACTCAGAACTATTTCTGCTGGCTCGCGGTCGACCGGAGCGAGTCTAGAGAGTTTCGCGGTCGACCGCCATGGTCGACCATCGCTTGCCTAGAACAGTTTTCCTGCTTTTTGTTCTTCGCGGTCGACCGCCGTAGTCGACCGCCGATATGACCGTTGGACTCCAACGGCTATTTTCTGAGCTGATTTTCTAGGGCTTTTTGGACTTTTGCTTGGGGTTTTGGCTAAGATTTTGAGTGGGTATAAATACCCTATTGCTGTTTTCTTTCAAGTTAATCCAAGAAGGTTTTAAATAAGTTTTTAAACAATGGTTTAAGTGTGGTTTTAGTGTTTGTTTGGTTTGAAGATTGTTTTCACAAGTGGAGGAGATCATCTTCTTGTTTGGGCTTAAATCTCCATCTCTCCATCTTGATCTAGAGAAGTTTTCCTAAACTCAACTCTAGCTTTTATATAATAATTATTTGTTGATTATCATTTCTATTAAAGCTAGTTTTATATTGAGTTTAGATTTAATTTATCTCATTGTTACACACACCCACTTGAGCTTATTGTATTTGCATTCATAATATATTTGGGGTTGTGAGAGTTGTAACATTGAGTGTGAGCTTTCATTGTGTTCTCATCCATAGTAGAGAACAAACATTTATTGAGCCTAATTGTGAGATCACTTTGTAATACACTTGTACACCGAGAGGAGTGTGTGGTGAGAGTCAGGGATCGTTCCAAAAGGAGTGGCGTCGGTTGACAAGCCTAGGGAAAGGTTGTAACCGAGCACTTGAGGGAGACAAGGCTAGGTCCAATACTTATGAGGGTGTAGAGTGTGATTGTAAGAGTGTCGATTGTAAAGTTTTCGGTTAGCTAGAAAACCGAGTGTGAGGAGTGGACGTTGATCGGTGATCGTTGAAAACCGACATAGTGCGGTTGTAAACGTTATTCGGGTAAACGTAGAAAACCCGGTTGTGATAGTGGATTTCTCCTCGGGAGTGGGGAGTGGAGACGTAGGATGGAAGGTCCGAACTCCGTGATCATATCTTGTGTTTGAGTGTGCTTTGGCGTTTATTTATACTTGTGTTTATATTTCTTATCGCCATTGTCCATAGCTCATTATTTATATGATCCACTATCTAGTTCATATGGTTTACCCCTTGTGTTAGTTTACATATCCTTGCATATACATTTTTATCATATAGGATATATCCCTTAGTTCATATTGCTTATCCTAGCTTATATTATTTTGTTATATTTCATACTTGCTAGGATAACTTGTTAATTAATTTTAATTGGCATATAATCGGATTAGATTAGCATAAGACCCTAATCACCCCCCCTCTAGGGTCTAACATCCAGGACTCCATGTAATCGAATGATCTCTCGGATGAAAATCCTCGCATATGTATCTGTCGTATAAGTCATCCTCACAGGAAAGAAATATGCTAACTTCGTCATAGGAAAGAAATATGCTAACCTCGCATATGTATCTGCGGACCCCCTCTCCTTCTCTCCCCTCCGCGCCACCCGACCACCCAACCGAGCACCTCCCCCGTTGAGACCACCGCCACTCGCTGCTCCTCCCTCCACCAGTCCTTCCTCCACCACTCCCGCCACCACCATCCCCGTCGCCGTCGTCCTCTCACCACCCCTCAATCGCCGGCCTCCTCCCCCTTCACCTCTCTTCACTTTTGACCGCCCCCGCACCACCTCAGACCCGACACTACTCTGCACCGCCCCCGCCGCCACCTTGGCCATCGTCCGGAACCCACCTCCTCTTCCTCCTTTGGGCAGCCGCAACCACCACGCTGCAGCCATCACCCCCGTCTGAACCGCCCGCATCTCCTCTTTCCCGATGATGCCTCAACGCCGACAACAACGCCGCACCGCCGACACCCTAGAACCGTCGGTGACCCACACAGCTCCATCTGCTCTTTCCTGTACCTCTATTGACCCCCTCCCCTTGGTTGTCCCCTGATGTCCTGATGACCCACTGTCGCCACCTCCTCAACCACCACTGTCTGACTCCCCTTCGCCTCGTCGGTGACCCCTCCCGCTAACGGCAGCCCCATAGCCACGCCGAGATCCCCGTCGCTAATGTTGGTGTTGCCTTCCTCCTGCAGTGCATAGCCAACGTCGTGCTCTACCGTGTCCGATCCGACCCGTGCTGTCGACGTTAAATCATTCGACGAACCCCGAGGCAAGACTTCTCTTGCTCGTGACTCGTTATTTTAATATTTAAATCAGTTATAAATTAAATGCATAGATTAGACCGTGATTAATTATGCTATGCCATGAAATTATGATATTATGCGTGGGTTTGTTGTTGAATGGGATTAAATAATTTTAAAAGAATTTAATATGGAAAAAAGGTATTTTTGAATAATTATTATGAGATATAATATTGAAAAATAAATTATTTATCAAGATTCCGTTCTCCCTATTTTGTAGTTTGAATATTTATATTTATTATGAGTTATTGCATAGTTCATTTGTGACATATTTATCTGCATGGATTATTTCAGAATTTAATGAATTGTATTCATGGAATTGATATTTATAGTTCATCTTGCACTGTTGTTCTTGTTCACATTCATGATTCCCGACTCTGATACACAATACTAAATGCATTTATACCCTATTATAGATGAGAATCGTGAGTATTGCTTGACCATAATGACCCGTGAGATATGAGTTGTTGACTTGGACTTGGGATGGGAAGGTCTGGGTTCATGTTATCGGATGTGATTGTTGTTTATTTCTAGGCTCGCACAAGTGAAACGTTTCGTTTTGGGGTGGGTCTAAGGAACAGTTGTTAGACCCTAGAGGGGGGTGATTAGGGTCTTATGCTAATCTAATCCGATTAAATACCAATTAAAAATAATTAACAAGTATATTCTTGCAAGATGATATATAATTACTTATGAGCAAGAATATGTAATATACACAAAGTAATATATCCTAACAAAGAGATGTAGGCAATGTATGTTCAAGGATATAAAACTAACACAAGATGATATATCCTAACAAAGAGATATACAATAAGATATGTGTAAGGATATGCAAACTAACACAAGGGTAAACAATAACTACAAGTGTGATAGGGCAAGATGATCAACAAGCAATCCACAAAGGCGATGTAAGATATGAACATGAAAAACAAGTGCGTCAATGCAATCACAAACAAAGCAATATGTTTACGAGGTTCGGTCCCCACGACCTACGTCCCCGCTCCTCACCTCGAGGAGATCTCCACTATCACAACCGGGTTTTCTACGTTCACCCGAACAACGTTTACACCTCACAATACAATCACTATGTAATCACACCTCACACACTAAGTATTGGTCCTAGCCCGTGTCCTCCTCCTCAAGTGCTCGGTTACAACCTCTCCCTAGGCACGTCAACCGACGCCACTCCTCTTGGATTCGACCCCGTCTCTCACCACACACTTCTCTCGGTGTACAAGTGTATTACAAGTGAATCTCTCAATAAGCACAATATAAATCAATTGATTGTTCTCTAAACAATGTGAGAACTCAATTAAGCACAACTCTTAGTCACAAACCCACAACCCCAAATTATACTATGAATGTAAATACAATAAGCTCAATAGGTTGTGTGTGAACAAAGAGATAAAACAATATAAACTCAATATTAAATCTAGCTTATGAAATTAAGAACAAAACTTATAAAATGCTAGAATTGAGTTTAAGGAAACTTCTCTATAGATGACAAGAGATGGAGGGAGAATAGTTGGAAGCTCAAACTTCAATAGATGATCTCCTCAAGCTCTTGTGGAATTGAATTCTCAAACTCAAACACTCAATTGCTTAAAAGCTTCTAAACAAACATTAAACAAACTTAAACCCTTATTTAGAATCCTTTAAACTTGTTTAAAACATTTCTTAAGAGCTCTTAGAGGTATGAGGGCATGGGGTATATATAGGCTCATGAAACAACCCCAAAAACCCATAAAAACACCCCAAAACACTAAAATAAACAAAAAAACAGAACTAGCCGTTACTGTAGCAACGGTCGGATGCTACAGTAACTTCGGTCGACCGGTACGGTCGACCGGAGTTACTGTAGCAATGCGCAGATGTTTTGTAAAATCAATTTAAAATAGTAAATGAACTCCAAAAATTATGAAATTTTGTGGGAATGTTCTAGACATGTAGAATGACATGTTAGAGAAAGAATTTCTGAAAAAGCATTTCCCAGTTGAGAGAAATAAATATTTGAACACAGATTTACAGTTTCTGAAAAACGGCTGACATATACGATTTTGTAAAATCAATTAGATACAGTAAATCAACTCCAAAAATAGTAAAATTTTAAGGGAAGTTTATAAACATGTAGATAAACATGTCAGAGAAAGAATTTTTTAAATATCACTTTCCATTTGTGAAAACTCATTAGTTTTGTAAAACATGCACGAACATGTGCACGAACGAAAACGTGAATTTGTAAATTCCTTTAAACATAACAAATCAATTCCAAACTTGATGAAACTTTGAGAAATGTTTGCAAATGATATTTTGAGCATGTTACAAAAAGAATTTTCTAATTTTCATTTCCCAATTGTGAAATATCATTATTTTGCAAAAGTGTTCAAAACATGAAAAAGTGATATACATGAAGTTTGATGTTTTGACATAAACAATGTTTTGAAACTTTGCACAATGATTATATAGACTTGATAAAATATGTATATGATGATTGTTAAGTCTATAAACTGAGAATACAATATTTGAGCTTAGAAATCAAATACGTGTATGTATATATAAACATCAAAATCTAAAACACTTGTATGTATATATATATAACTATATATATGCATAGAAACTAAATACGTGTGTGTATATGATATTGAGCTTAGAGTATCTAACACACATAATATAAAACCTAAACTACATTACCCAAGCAATCTTGATCTTCAATAAGCTCTTCTTGGTAAACATTGCGAATGAAGCTAAACTTGGATCTTGAACTTGAATTGTACGATGCTTCACTCCACAATTCCGCCAACCTCCATTTGATATCGTCGTTAAAGCGCTATTCCATCCATCCTCCAACAACGTTGTTTGCCTAGAATAAATACGAAAACACAAACACTAGACAAACAACATTAGAAGTAAATTGTTTGTTAAACATCATCAAAACAAGAAGGCCAACAACAGTGATCGGATGTGTTTGTTGTCTATTTCCAGGCTCCCACCGGTGAAACGTTTCGCACTGGGGTGGGTCTGAGGAGCGGTGATATTATGATTATTGATTATTTCTAGGCACGCACCAGTGAAACATTTCGCACTGGGACGGGTCTGAGGTACTAGTGAGATGTGGTTGTTGCCCAGTCATCTGATAATGTGAACTTTGACTCCAGTGAAATATGGACCAGTGAGTTGTAATAGGATGGCTAGTAGTATGACTTCGTCACTTGGATGATTATGGATTCTTGTGAGATGTAGGCCAGTGGTGTTTCTTTTCATACATAGATCTGGATTAATATTTAATTATCTATAATTCGAGATATATGGTATATACATGAGGGTTTCCTTGTTTAGATTATTTCGCTCGACGTACTACGTCTCTTGTTGTAGATTTTTAAGTATTAATTCCATCTAGTTGTATGATCTTATGACTTGGATGATTTCTGATCGCTAGCTGCATGATCGACATGTTACTTGATTGATTTCGTTGGATTCCCATTGCACGTTTCTTTATCATTTTTGTTGTTGTATCGTTTTTTCACATTGGGTTTTCGTTCGTTCTTTTCTTTTGTGGGGTCTTGCCGTGTGCCATGCACGCTGACGTACACCTATTTTCTTTGGTGTACATCAAACTTAGAGGAAGAACGAGTTCAACAGGAGCCAGAGGCTTCTTAGCAGGAGTACCATGTAGACGGTGCAGAAGAAGGAGTCGAAGCCTATTCTTTCCATTTATTAGTTGATGGTTCCGTTTACTCTTGTAGTACTTCTCATTTCAGTTTGAATAATGTATTATATTTCTCTAGTATTCATTTGTTCATTTTGTATAAGGGCATGTTGACCCGAATATTATGTCTCAGATGTTATCCCATTTGTGATATAATATTTTTTTATTCTAAGTTTGTCTATTATATTCTTGCTGATTGTGATCAGGGACCTGTGCCTTTGTATTGTATTTATTTCCAGATGCTTAGCGTATTAGGTTGAGGAGAATCGATTATTTTATTTATTCTCCTTAATCTAATACGTCGCGGGCTTATTCACGTCCCGCTTCCCCAGTATCAAATACTAGCCATCCTATCACAACTCACCGGTCCATATCTCACATAGAGTCATCACTCATATCATCGGATACTGATTGTTCACAATCCCCTACGTGCATCCAAACCCGTGAAATGGTTCCGTGAGAGGATTACATGCAATCCGATTTTGACCTGGTTCGAACTCAAGCAAAACTTGGGTGACGAAACAATTTCACTAACCAAGTGCGAAATAGTTCACTTGGCCTAACAAACTAACCCCAGTGCGAAACGATTCGCTGGTGCGAGTCTGGAAGATACATCAACAGTCTTATCCGATCACATGAACCATGACTTCCCCATCCCAACTCTTCTCGTTTTCTAAGTCAATAATAATCCTCATTAAAACTCCGGTTCACAACCTAATTTCAGTCAACACACCTACACATGTCACTAGGTCTGTCCATGACGCATGAGGCCACTAAGTCATGAACTGCTAAGGGTTCTCAAACACAACAAGGAAGAATCAATACAACTAATCATGTGCAATAATATCATAGCATATCAGATAATCAAGTCTAAATATTATAAATCACGAACAACAACTATGTAAATCAGAAAATAATTCCTTTTCCAAAATAATTTTCTTTAAAATTATTTCTCATTATAATAATCCAAAAAATTATCTTTTCCAGAATAAATTCTTTAAATTATTTTCTCATATACTAATTCATCATAAACCCTTTTTCAAAATAATCCTTTTTAAATTATTTATTATTATAACAATTCAAAATAATCCCTTATTCCAAAATAAACTCTTTTAAATAATTCTACAAAATATTCTATAACTATAATAATCTATTAATTCAAATAATCTTTTTCTCTGAAAATAATTCTTATCCTGACAATATCAGTTATTTTCATCTATTATCAAACAATCTACGCAGATAATATGATATAATCTGTGCAACTAGTTAATAACAGATATAAATATTATAAAGACGAGTCAAAGGGAAGTGAGATCTTGCCTCGACACGTCGAACAAATCGACGTCGGTGGCGTGGGTCAGATCCGACGTGGTGGGCACGACGTCGGGAAGAGCTCCGGTGAGGGGCTACGGGTCAGGGCTGACGGTGGCGGTCAGGTAGCGGTGAGTTCGGGTCGGCGTCCGGTTGGAGGAGGGGAGGCCGACGGCATGAGGGAGATGGGGCCCGCCGCTATTTGAGGGGGAAGAGGCTTGGGTGGTCGAGAGTGTGGAAGAGGCGCTGGAGTTGGGTTCAGGCGGCATAACTGGTCGAAGATGGGGGCTGCGGCGTGGGCGTTTGGATGGAGGGTGGAGGAGGCTGTCGGAGGGGCTGTGGGGCGAGCGAGGTTGGATCTAGGTTGACATAGAGGGGAAGGAGACGGATGGCGCGAGAGAGGAGGATGCGGTGTTGGTGGTGACTATGGCCGCGCAGGATCAGAGGCGGCGGCGGCTACTGGTGTGGGCATGGGCTGGAGTTCGGAGGAGGAGCAGGCGGGGAGTGGCTGGAGGAGGTGGTTGAGGGCGATGGTGATGGACGGAGGTGGCGGGGTGTGGGGTGTCGGAGGCGGCTGTCTGGGCCGAGCGGTGGTGGAGGAAGATAGAGGCGGTGTGAGCGGCGATGGGTTTTCAGAGAGGGAGAGAACGAAGGAAGAAGAGAGGCGGCTGCGTTTCGTGGTTCGTGAACAGGAGAAGGGTTACATGTTATATATATATTATAGTATTACGGTTTTGAAAAACAAAAATTAATTAAAATAATTAATTACAGATATTTAAAAATCAAAATAATTATGAAATATTTATCTACAAATAAAAATATGCTAGTTGTATTAATACAACAGCTGATATACAGCTGAAGAAATAATACTATAAATTGTACAATTAAACAAGAATAATTAAAAAATATATAATTACTTATTTTAAAAATCAAATAATTATAGAATAATTATCTACGCAATAAAACATACCAGTTGTGCTAGTACGACAGCTGATACGCAAATAATTAAAATATTACAATAATTTACACAAATAATTCATAATTAATAATTCAACATAATACACGAAATAATACGTAATAGTAACAATAATACAATGTATTATTTAAAATAATACGTAATAGTAATGATAACATAACAAATTAATTCCAAAAAATTTTATCGTACAAAATAAATTTATAAATATTAAAATTATTTAAATAAATATAAAATTTGGACTTTTAAATTATAGAAAATTCTATAAGACAGAGAAAAATACAAATATTCTTATAAAAATAATAATTAAATATTTAAAAATACAACAAAATTATTTTAACTAGTATCAAATTTTACGGTCATTACATCCTATCCCCCTTAAAATAATTTTTTTTCAGAATTAAATTAACAAAGATGAAAAATAAAGATAGATTCACTTCAACTCATATAACGTTCAAAATATATTGTATATCCATAAAATAAGAAAAGTCATACAAGGCGATTCAAATAAGATACAAGACAAGACAACTAAGATTAAGGAAATAAATGAGGGTATCGCTGTCGCATCTCAGACTCAGTTTCCCAAGTCAACTCTCCAGGAGAATCTGGGTGCTACATCACACGAACAAGCGAAATGGTCTTGTTTCAGAGGGTCTTCTCCTTTCGGTCCAAAATCGCCACAAGCTGCTTATCGTATGTCAAATCGGATCACACCTCAATCTGTAAGAAATCTACAACATGACTCAGATCTCCGACGTATTTTTGGAATTGAGAAAAGTGGAATACGTTATGTACTCTAGTGAGGGCGGGTGGTAATGCAAGTCGGTACGCCACTTCTCCCACTCTCTCTAATACGTCGAAAGGTCCCACATATCGCGGACTCAACTTCCCATGCCTTCCAAAGCTAATAGTGCCTCGGTTGGGGAAAATCTTTAGGAACACATGATCTCCTGGCTGAAACTCCAAGTGCCGGCTCTTCGCGTCTGGCCAATGCTTGAATCTGTCCTGCGCTATGCGAAGTCACTTCCGAATGATCCTGACTCCATCAACTGATTTGTCAATCAACTCTGGCCCAAAAATCTCTTGCTCACCAACATCGTCCTAACTCAAAGGAGAGCGGCACTTCCTCCCATATAATGCTGCAAAAGGGGTCATTCCAATACTAGCCTAGAAGCTATTATTGTATGCAAACTCCACCAAATGCAAGTGATCTTCCCACGACCTGTGAAAGTCAAGCATACAAGCTCTAAGCATATCTCCAAAATCTGAATGGTCCTCTCTAACTACCCATCGGTCTGAGGATGACAAGTTGTGCTGAAACTGAGACTGGTCCCAAGGCTTTCCTGCAAACTCTTCCAGAACTCTGAGTTAAATCGAGTATCACGATCCGAAACGATGCACATTGGAACTCTATGCAATCGCACGATCTCCTGCAATACGAGAGATTTACTACACTCTTGGGAAAGGAACTCATTAAAATATATAGAGATAAATATTTACCTCCATGTATCTCTGAGCAAGATGCTCCGTTGACTGTCCCACTCGGAAAGGAATGAAGTGAGCCGATTTGGTTAACCGATCTACGATCACCCAAACAGTCATTTTGCCTAGTGCTTCGAGGTAATCCAGTAATGAAGTCCATGGTGACATGCTGCCACTTCCATTCAGGAATAGGCAATGGCTACAAAAGACCTGTGATGCGCCTATGCTCTGCCTTCACCTGCTAACATACAAGGCACTTAGCCACACTACGAGCCACATCTCTCTTCATACCATGCCACCAAAAATTCAGCTTCAGATCCTTATACATCTTCGTACCTCCAGGGTGAATAGAATATGGTGAGATGTGAGCTTCCCATAATATCTCCTCTCGAACATCTCCTTCCGGTATGCAGATACGACTCCCAAATCGTAAGAATCCGTCCTCATGAACAACAAATTCTGGTCGAAGACCAGCCACTGCTAGCTCTCTACACTTCTGAAGAAATGGGTCACCTGCTTGTGTAGCCTTGATTCGCTCGACTAGTGTCGATTGAATCTGAAGATTCATCAAAGAAGCGGTGACTCCTGGAAGTAGAACTTCTATACTCATATCTCTTACTTCTTGCTGAAGTCTCCACTGAGCCGTGAGGGTCATAATTAATGGCAAATGACTCAAAGCATCTGGTACTACATTGACCTTGCCAGGATGGTACTGAAGATCAATGTCATAATCTGCCATCAGCTCTAACCATCAGTGTTGCCTCATGTTGAGCTCCTTCTGAGTAAATATGTACTTCAAGCTCTTGTGGTCAGTGAACACCTTCACTTGCTCTCCTAACAGATAATGCCTCTAAAGCTTAAGAGTAAAAATCACAGCTGCCAACTCCAAGTTGTGGGTAGGATAATTCTGCTCATGCTTCTTCAACTGACGAGAAGCATATGCTACCACATGACCATCCTGCTGAAGAACGCATCCCAATCCTCTACTTGATGCGTCACAAAATACCTCAAGTTCCCACTCTTATTTAGTATCGTCAGGATTGGGCCGAAATTAGTCGAGACTTTAACTCCTCAAACGCATGCTCACAAGCATCAGACCAGACAAACTTAATATCCTTCATCGTAAGTCACGTCATCGGCTCCACAATCTTCAAAAGATCTCTGATGAAGCGACGGTAGTAACTAGCTAATCCCGAGAAGCTCTTAATGTCAGACATCGACTTAGAGGTAGGCTAAACCTTCATTGCAGATACCTTCTCTGGATCCACTGATATGCCATCTCCTGACACCATGTGTCTTAGAAACACAATACGATCCAGTCAGAACTGGCACTTACTATACTTGGCGAATAGCCAATGCTCTCTCAAGGTCTTCAACACGAACCACAAATACTCTACATGCTCCGCTTCACTCTTAGAGTACACCAAGATATCATCAATAAAGACTTCCACAAACTTGTCCAGTACATCATAGAATACCAGATTCATTAGGTTCATGAATATCGCCAGCGCATTAGTCACACCAAACAGCATCACTAAGAATTTATAATGTCCATATCTCATCCGTAACGTAGTCTTGGGGACATGAGAATCCTTAACCTTCACTTGGTGATACCCTCTCCGCAAATCCATCTTAGAAAATACTCTCGATCCTCCCAATTGATTAAAGATATCATAGATATAGGGAAGTAGATACTTATTCTTCACTGTCACTACATTCAACTCCCGATAGTCAATGCACATCTGTTTGAATCCATCCTTCTTTCCCATAAGAAACACAGGTGCTCCCCAGGCCGATACACTGGGTCAAATCAAGCCTCTCTGCAAGAGGTCATCCAACTTAGTCCAAAGCTCGGCCAACTCTACCAGAGGCATACGTTAAGGGGTCTTAGAGATTGGAGCAACTCCAAGCTTCAAATCTATGGGAAACTCAATTGCTCGATCCGGTGGTAATCCGTAAATATCGTCGGGAAACACATCTTCAAATTCTTGAACTACATCTGGCTTCTCGGATTTCTACTTGCATTGCATCTAACATCGCCTTCTTCGGTCTAGCTTTGTACTCTATAGGTCCGGCCGATGTGCTATCATTGAAGAACTCAAACTTCGGGTGATCCGATATCTCAAATATTACGCTCCGATGGAGAAAATCAATGGTGGCAAAGAATGACCCCAACCAATCCATCCCAAATACTGCATCAAAGCTCGGCAAATCAACCACCAGAAAGTCTGCAAAGAGTTCCCTCCCGCAGATGACCATAGGGCATGCTTTATAACCACTGGATGCTACTAAGACACTACTGCCAGTGTTGATATTCCAGCTCATAGTCAGAGGAGTTATAGGAAGAGAATGGGCACTCGCAAATCGACAAGACAAGAAATAATGGGAAGTTCCAGAGTCAAAGAGTGATAAAGCAGGAATGGAAGAAACAAGAACCTTGTCTATTATGGGAGGATGTAAATGCAACTAACTTAGTACTCATAACAATCCTATCATGATATTGTTAGACCCTAGAGGGGGGGTGATTAGGGTCTTATACTAATCTATTCCGATTTTATGCCAATTAAAACTTATTACAAGTTATCCTAGCAAGTATGAAATACAACAAGATATATGAGATAGGATAAGCAATATGAACAATGAGATATATCCTATATGATAAAAATATATGCAATGATATATAAACAAACTCAAGGGTGAACAATCTAAGCAGGATAGTGGATGATATAAATAATGAGACAATAGCGATATGAGCAATGAGCACAAATAGGAATAAACGCCAAAGCACACTCAAACACAATCAAATGATCACGGAGTTCAGACCTTCCATCCTACGTCTCCGCTCCCCACTCCTGGGGAGAAATCCACTATCACAATCCGGTTTGAAAGCCGAAACTTCTACACACCTCACACTCGGTTTTCTAGCTAACCAAAAACTTTACAATTAAACACTCTTGCAATCCCACTCTACACCCTTTCAAGTGTTGGACTAGATGTGTCTCCCTCAAGTGCTTAGATACCACCTCTCCGTAGGTTAGTCAACCGACACCACTCCTCTTGGGACGATCACCAACTCTCACCACACACTCTTCTCGGTGTACTGTTGGCCTTCTTGTTTTGATGATGTTTAACAAACAATTTACCACTAATGTTGTTTGTCTAGTATTTGTGTTTTCGTACTTATTGTAGACAAACAACATAGTTAGAGGATGGATGGAATAGAGCTTCAATGATGATATCCAATGGAGGTTGGCGGAATGTCGGTGAAGCTTATACAATTCAAGTTAAAGATCAAGTTTAAGCTTCATCCGCGAGATTACCAAGAAGAGCTTATTGAAGATCAAGATTGCTTGGGTAATTTAGTTTAGGAGTTTATATTATGTGTGTCATATACTCTAAGCTCAATATCTTATACACACACATTTATTGGTTTCTTCGTATATATATATAGTTATATATATATACACAAGTTTTGGTTTCTATGCATATATATATAGTTTTACATATATACATACATAATCCTTGAGTTTTT
>BQKN01064797.1:151474-196594 GCA_022839385.1 Asparagus kiusianus
TCCATCCATCCTCCAACTACGTTGTTTGTCTATAACAAATAAGAAAATACGAATACTAGACAAACAACATTAGATGTGAATTGTTTGTTAAACATCATCAAAACAAGAAGGCCAACACACTTCGGGCGGCGGGGCATTGCTACCAGACGGGTTACTATAGCCACGTGTACCCATAATGGTTCTGAAGGAAAACGAGGATCAAAAGGAAAACTAAGGTTAAAATCAAACAATATATTGGGAAAATAGGAACTAGAGCATACTTATTAAGATAATAGTATAAGAACTTAATCATAGTCTTATGGATGAAGTATGATATGTATCTAAATTATCCACTATATTCTTGCTAGTGAGGACTCGGGACCATGATTGGGACAGTGATCAGGACCGTGACCTGCATGGGCCATCACTAAAACCTGTCAAGCCCCGCTTCCCAAAATAACTGAGAATCAGAACGTGAACAAGCCCGCAACATATTAAATTAAGGAGAATAAATAAAATTACCATTTCTCCTCAACCTAATATGCTAAGCGTCTGGAAATAAATACAATGCAAATGCATAGGTCCCCGATCACAGATAGCGAGAATATAATAGATAAACTCAGAAAAAATATCTATATCACAAGTGAATATCATCTAAGTTATAATATTCGGGTCAAGCATGCCCTTATATAAAACTGAACAACTGAATACTGGAAAAAATATGAGATACATCATCTATTGGAAAAGTAAGAAAAATACTACAAAAATAAACTAAAACCGTCAAGTAAAAGAATAACTAAACTTCAGCCTAATCTTCAACTCTATCTGCAAGACACTCCTGCTGAGGATCCTCTGGCTCCTGACGATCTCCCAGCTAGACCCGTTCTTCCTCTAAGTCTGACATACACCAGAGAAAATATGTGTACGTCAGCGTGCATGGCACACGACAAGATCCTACAAAACAAATAGAACGAACGAAAACCCAAGCGAAAAATGATACGTTAACAGAAATGACAAAAGGATGTGCAACTGGAAATCCAACAAAATCAACATGCAAATCTACTACTAAAACATGATAACATAAATCTATCTACACATGGTAACCGGATCAAATAATAGCCATCCTATCACAACTCACTGGTCCACATCTCATATAGAGTCATCACTCATATCATTAGATACTGATTGTTCACAAATCCCCTACGTGCATCCAAACCCGCGAAACGGTTCGGTGAGAGGACTACACATAATCCGATTTCGGCCTGGTTCGAACTCGAGTAAAACTCGAGTGTCGAAACGATTTCACTGGCCAAGTACGAAACGGTTCACTTGGCCCAACAAACTAACCTCAGTGCGAAACGGTTCACTGGTGCGAGTCTGGAAGATACATCAACAGCCTTATCCGATCACATGAACCATGACTTCCCCATCCCAACTCTTCTCGTTTTCTAAGTCAATAATAATCCTCATTGAAACTCTGGTTCACCACCTAATTTTAGTCAACATACCCACACATGTCACTAGGTCTGTTCATGATGCATGAGGCCACTAAGTCATGAACTGCTAAGGGTTCTCAAACACAACAAGGAACAATCAATAGAACTAATCATGTGCAATAATATCATAACATATCAGATAATCAAGTCTAAAAATTATAAATCATAAACAACAACTATGCAAATCAGAAAATAATTCATTTTCCAAAATAATTTCCTTTAAAATTATTTCTCATTATAATAATCGAAAATATTCTCTTTTCTAGAATAAATTCTTTAAATTATTTTCTCATATACTAATTCATCATAAACCTTTTTCCAAAATAATTATTTTTAAATTATTTATTATTATAACAATTCAAAATAATCCCTTGTTCCAAAATAAACTCTTTTAAATAATTCTAAAAAATATTCTGTAACTATAATAATCTATTAATTCAAATAATCTTTTTCTCTGAAAATAATTCTTATCATGATAATATCAATTATTTTCATCTATCATCAAATAATCCACACAGATAATATGATATAATCTGTGCAACTAATTAATAACAGATATAAATATTGTAAAGATGAGTCAAAGGAAAGTGAGATCTTGCCTCGGCGCGTCAAACAAATCGACGTCGGCGGCGCGGGTCAGATCCGACGCGGTGGGCACGGCGTCAGGAAGAGCTCCAGCAAGTGGCTGCAAGTCAGGGCTGATGGTAGCGGTCAAGTGGCGGCGAGTTCGGATCGACGTCCGGTTGGAGGGGAGGCCGATGGGGTGAGGGAGATGGGGGCTGGCGCTATTTGAGGGGGAGGAGGCTTGGGTGGTCGAGAGGGTGGAGGAGGCGCTGGAGTTGGGTTCAGGCAGCGTAAGTGGTCGGAGATGGGGACTACGGTGTGGGCGTTTGGATGGAGGGTGGAGGACGCTATCAGAGGGGCTATGGGGCGAGCGCGGTCGGATCTGGGTTGACAGAGAGGGGAAGGAGACGGAGGGCGCGAGGGAGGGGGATGCGTTATTGGTGGTGACTGTGGCGGCGCGGGATCAGAGGCGGCGACGACTGCAGGCGTGGGCTTAGGATGGAGTTCGGAGGAGGAGTAGGCAGGGAGCAGCTGGAGGAGGTGGTTGGGGGCCGTGGTGATGGATGAAGGCGGCAGGGTGTGGTGTGTCAGAGGTTGCTGTCTGGGATGAGCTGCGGAGAAGGGAGATGGAGGCAGTGTGAGTGGCCGTGGGTTTTCAGAGAGGGAGAGAACGAAGGAAGAAGAGAGGCGGCTGCGTTTCGTGGTTCGTGAATAGGAGAAGGGTTACATGTTATATATATAGCGTAATATTAGGGTTTTGAAAAACAAAAATTAATTAAAATAATTAATTACTGATATTTAAAAATCAAAATAATTACAGAATATTTATCTATAAATAAAAACATACTTGTTGTATTAATACAACCGCTGGTACGTATTTCAAGAAATAATACTATAAATTATACAATTAAACAAGAATAATTAATAAAATATATAATTACTTATTTTAAAAATCAAATAATTATAGGATAATTATCTACGTGATAAAACGTACCAGTTATGCTAGTACGATAGCTGATACATAATAATTAAAATAATACAATAATATACAAATAATACGTAATTAATAATTCAATATAATACACAAAATAATACATAATAGTAACAATAATAAAACGTATTATTTAAAATAATACGTAATAGTACTGATAACATAACAGATTAATTTTAGAAATTTTCACCGTACAAAATAAATTTATAAATATTAAAATCATTTAAATAAAAAATAATATTTAGACTTTTAAATCATAGAAAATTCTAGAAGGTCGAGAAAAATACAAATACTCTTCTAAAAATAGTAATTAAATATTTAAAAATACCAAAAAATTATTTTAATTAGTATCAAATTTTTCGGCCATTGCACCAAGTGTTGGAACCTGTATGCAATGCTCAAAGTACTAGAGGAGGGTGAATAGTGCTTTATAAAAATTTCTTGTAAAATTGAAAATAACTATGCAACGAAATAAGCTTATATTAATAATTAATAATCACAGAAGATATAGAATACTCAAACCAGAAAAGCATAATCGCTTACACTAGGATTTATCCTAAATCGATCCTCCAGACCTACATCTAGTCCTCAAGCAACCCACTTGAGATTTTCTACTATTCTTGAATTTCCTTACAAGATTAACTCCTGCATAACCTTGACAATCCTCTTGCCAAATGCAGATCCCTTCTCAAAGTAGAGAAGAACCTTTCCTCTAACTAGAGAGAACACCTTGAAGAAGATTACAACACTTTTCCTTATAAGTCTTAATGAAGAAGTGATATTAGAATCAGTGACTAATAGGATCTCCCTTTGGATGTCTAACAAAAAAAACTTAAAAGCTTTTTGGAAAATAGAAGGCAAAAGAAAGAGAGTTTTTAATTTTCAGATTTTCAATGTGAGAGCATATGAAAATTTTAGTTGAAAAACTTGTATATATAAAAATGAACTCAAGGGTATTTATATAGATAGTAGGCATAATTGATGAGTTCACATTTATTTTCAAAATCCGAGTTTTAACTGCCATAAATGACTAATTCAATTTGAAAATAAAAAACTAACTGTAATAAACTATTTGTGTCAGTCGACTGGTGGACTTAATCAGTCGACTTACCAAAGACTTTTAAAAACGATTGTTTGTTGAATCAGTCGACTGATATAGAGATCAATCGACTATTTAGAGAGTTTGAAAAATATGTCTGGCCTTGATCAGTCGACTTGTGGACACATAAGTTCACTGACCAGAGACTTGGTTAAGTCTCAAAGTCTTCATTAGTAGACTGACCAGAGATTTGGTGAAGTCTCAGGGTCTTCATCAGCCGATTGACCAACTAATCAATCGACTGTCTCAGTTAATTTGAAAAAACAATTGAAAACTTAAGTTAAATTTAAAATCAATTTTGAATTAAAAGTCAAGATTAAAAATTTAACTAACATAAATTCAAATTAACTAGTATAAATTAACTTAGATTAGGGTTTAAGTCACCTAGTAATCTAAGTCTAGTGTGTGTGTCATCAAGGCTTTTAACAAAAATTGACTAAGATAAAGTGAAACAATTACCATTTTGAAGCACAACAACTTTATCTTATAGTCTTGAACATTGCCGCTTGATCAACTTGATTGATATATCATGTAGCTTAGTTGATCAACCTATGAATGGGTAGCATGATTTTTGTTTGATACTGCAATTAAGACATGTTAGTCAACATACAATATAATATTTGTTATCATCAAAATTACCTGATCAATAGTTCTCTAGTTGATTATCCTAAGTATGACCATTTTAAGCACAAGAGAATAGTTCATAAATTATAAAAAGAAATCAAACTAGTTTCATACAATTCTAGAATTTCTACAAGAATTACTTTCATATCTTAGAAAATAAAAATAAAGAAACAAAATCTATACTAGAGGGCATAAAAGGAAGAGAATAAAAATAAAAACTAATTCCCAAGAGTGTTCTAGCCTCTTGGAGAATAAAGGTAAGAGAATGAAAATAAAAATTAATTCCCAAGAGGGTTCTAGCCTCTTGGAGAATCAAAGAAAAAGAGTGAATAAAAAATTAATTATGTGTTCTAACCTCTTGAAAATAATGTAAGTAAATAAAATCTAAATTATGCAAGAAAATAAATCTATATTAAAAAATAAACATATAAAAGTAAATTTACTCTATAAGGCATCAAAATAAATAAAAAAGAAGAGGATTCTAACCCCTTGAATATCTAAAACAAGAAAAGAAAATATTATAAGTAAATAAAAAATAAAAGAGAAAATATACATTACAAGAGGGTTCTAGCCTCTTGAAAGTAAACTTTCATCTTCATCTTCATCAACAAACAAAGAGAAGAAAAAATAATATGAAAATGTTAAAAAAAAATTATTAGTTGCAACAAAGTTACAATTTTGAAAGGTCTTCTCAATTAAGAGAAACCCTCCTCTCCAAATAGAATTATTAGAAATTTTTTCACACTCAAACCTCTCACCCTCTACCCCTATTTATAGCCTAAAGTAAGCAACAAGAAACATTAGATTTTACTTGATCTCTAAATATTAAATCTTAGCCATAAAACAAGTTTGTTACAAACCAATTCGTCAGTCAATGGATTGGCCAATCCGTTGATCAACCGATTACCCAATCAGTTGACCAACTATTAGGCCAATTGATTGACCAACTGATTGGAATTCTAAAATTCTAAAATACAGTTAGCTCCATCTCGTCGAGATAGATAATTTTCATATATTATATGTTAAATTACGCATTTTAGATCAAGAGATATCAACGTTTCTTTGTGGGTAATCGTCTTGAATATGATTTTGACTTGATTTCTTTTCATAATGAATTCTTGTTTCATCGGCTTCTGTAAATTGCTTGGCTTGATCCTGAGATTCAATAAGAAGGTTAAAAAAATAAGGAAATTTGAGTTCTTTTTAAACTTTTATTCATTAATTCTTCATTAACCTGTAGATTACATTAAAACATGTTTATTAGTAATATTTTTATTTATAAAAAAAGATAATGAGGGTATAAAAATGTAATAAAAATTTGATTATCATATACGCTCTATGAGTTCATTTATAGTTTTCTCTTGTTTTTTTCATCACTTGGACCACTACGAATTGATTTACGTCTAGTTTGCATTCTCCTCATGGACGTAAATACTATAACAAAATAGCTAGTGTAGCCCATTGAACCATGTTAATTAATAACACTTTGCTCATTCATACAATCCCCATCACCATCCACCAACGATAAAAACATCAAATTGAAATAATTAATTGTATGTTGGAAAATTTCGCAGTAAAAGAAATGAAAAAAAAATTGATTTGTATACTCTCAAAATCGATTACAATTTGGATTCCGATTACAAAAGAGAAGAGAACGAATTTGGTTCTCCCCTTTGTTTAAAACTGGGTTCTTCTTGGTAGCGATGGAATGCCTCCTTCGATTGCTTACGTCGAATTTGCTCTCCGTTAACAATCTGACCGTCTCTTATCTCGTAGGAACAATGAACTTCTGTGGAAAGTTTGATAAATAACTCTGAACGAGTTTTAAGAACTCCGAACGAGTTAGAACTCTATGACCAGAGTTGTTAGAACCAAAAATTCGGTAAGTTGCCAAGCTGAATTTCTGTTGCTGAAGGATTCTCTCAGATTTGATCCTCTGAATCTGAGCTAAATCCTCTGTTGGACCCTAGAGGGGGGGTGATTAGGGTCAAGAGGCTCTAATTTTGCAATAAAAATTAAGACAAGCAAACCACAATATTCTAATGCAATCAAAGTAAATGAGAGAGGGTTAGGAATCGTTATCCTTTGATGCGCGATGTGTTAACGAGGTTCGGTCCTCTGACCTACGTCCCCGCTCCCCACTCTCGAGGAAAAATCCACTACACACCCGGTTTGGAAGCCGGAACTTCGTCTACACAGTGATCCCCTCACGATCTCACACTACACAGTTGATCTCAACAGATCACACTCCCTCACAGTTGATCTACACAAGATCACACTCACAAAGCAGTAAAAATAGTGCAAGACTCTCTCTTTACAAGTCCCTATGGCAAAGAGAAAGGGTGCAGTTGAAGCTGGGAAGTGAACACACAAAAAACTCAGAGAAAGAACAGGTTTTGAAAATCTTGCTCAGGAGAAAATGGCGGCTCTGGTTTTTTCAAGCGTTAGGGCACAGGAGAAGAAGATGGGTTGGTTTAAATAGGAGAAACCTCTCTGTTCAAAGACAAAAACCCAATCTTCTCAAAATAGAAACAATCTCCTAACAGACTGTGCCAGAGATAGCGAACAGCTGGCACAACTACCCAGGGCAAGCGACCGTTTGAAAAAAGGCATCGGTTGACCGACTGACTTTTCGGTCGACCGACGGATTTTCCGGTCGACCGCGAGCCTGGTCTGAAAATGAGAAAACAAACAGAGACTTCATCGGTCGACCGGTATGGTCGACCGACAGAAAAATCGAGCTCTCGGTCGACCGCATCGGTCGACCGACAAACTCTCTACTGCTTTCTGAGAAATGGTCATATGTGCGGTCGACCGGTCCGGTCGACCGCATTCTGATACTTCACAGAAAACATTTTTAACTCAATTTGAAATATTTGGAAAATATTTATTTGACCTCTAAAAATTATGAAACTTTGTAAAATATTTTTAATACTAAAAACAAACTGTTTAGAAAAAGAATTTTGCAGATAGGTCCTCATACTTATGAGAAATAGGATTTTGTGAAAAACGTTTAAAAAGCATAAGTATGAGACCATGTGTGTGATATCCCAATAGCTTCAACTGAAGTTAATAACTCTTTGCCTACATTCTAGCACTAGAGAGAAAAATAAAAGATAGCTAATATCCTCATATAGAAAGCAATACTTGAGCTTTGATATAGCTTGAATCGGATGAAGCTTTTATTTGAATTTGTTGTTCTTGAAATAACGTTGCTTCATCATTATGCCTCCTCCTCCTTTGGATATCATCGTTGAAGCTCATATTCCATCCAATCCTCCATGAATGGCACTAACAAGCTTGATAAATAAATTTGCTACATTTGCACTTAATAAGCCATTAGTACTGTTAATGGTGGTTGTAAAACACCATCAAAACATAAGGGCTAACATCCTCTCCTTCGAAGAATTCGCCTTTGCTGCCAACTCTCGTACGGTTTTGGAACTGAAAAGTCTTTAACCCCTTACCATTTTGATCCTGCAAATCCAACCTTCTACTTCATTGGGTTTGTTGAGTTTTTATAGGGGGATAAGAGGCTGTAACTTCCCTCTAAATCCGCTCCTAAGTGGGCGTGATTTCATCAGATCGTGGGGAAAACGGTTCTGAAACCGTTCGACTCATATTTGAATGAGTCAAACGCCCAACCTGGCGTTCAGGACCCTAACCTCACGTCTTAGGATTGAGACGCGAGGTTGGGTGTTGACTGAACATCCAGAATGCGAGGGTCGCTCGCGTTTCACTTGTTGTGACTTAGAAACGCGGGGGTCGCCTGCATTTCTAGAATTGTAACGCGAATGTGAATTTCACGTTTTAGAAGAAGTTGGTTGACTTGTAACTTCTTCTGAAAGGCGTTGCAAGCATCATCATTCGGTAATCCTCGCTTTAGCTGTTGTGGGATGTGAAAATCGTCAGATTGTAACTTCCACTATAGATAGTGAAGACTGTCGAATAGAGTTTTCATCAGTTGTCAGAATTGTCGTCGAATTGTAACTCTTCTTGCTTTATGTGAAAAGTCCTCTATTTGCAGCTTTCGTTTGTTGGTATGAAAGCTATCTGATTGTAGCTTTCATTGCTGGAACTTGATGGGAATCAGTGAATATTTGCCCACAGCTCTCTACCAAACAACTCACCAACTAAGTCCAACCTTTTATTTCTGATATCATTACACTGCTTATCAGCACCTCTAATAGTTGCTAATATAATATTAGTCATGTTGTTGTCGCAGCCATCAAGATCAATCATCTTAAACATGAGGCCGTGTTTGCAGCGATTATAAAGCTGTGGATGCGATGATTTAGAAATTTCTTGTGTTTTGATTGTAAGGATGAATTCTGCTTCTTGATTTAAAGGAACCATTGCCTTGTAATCTCTATCTTAACCCATGGGGATCAGCTATCCATTGTGATTTTTACACAGCCTACAGAACCCCCTCCAAAGTTTTCGAAAGTTCGTGGTTGACTGGGACGAATTTTCGGAATACTTTGGATCCCAAAATTTAGTGGATTGATTGTTCACTCCGTCTGATTTGAAGACATCGCGAAACTAGTTATCGGAATGTTGAGATGTTGCTTCCTCGAACCAAACAAAACAGCTAATGAGCCTTGATGATAATGAAGAATGAGGTGCGCTCCAAATCGAATTTGATGGTTTTAGCGTTGCTGATTGTAATCTGCCTGCACCCATCTGATAGACTCCCCAGTGGAGTCGCCTGTTTCTTCTCTATTTTGCCCACCTTGATGGCTGACCTTAGTTTTTTTTATTTGAGGCCGCGTCGTATCTCCTATTGATCATCACGCGTGGGTGAACTCTGCGCTTGAGAGTTTGAATGCATAGGTGAGCCTCGCGTTTGGAATTTTAACCAACTCGAACGCTAGGATCGAGTTTGGGCGGGATTCTGGCCTCGAATTCCGTCCGTTTTGATTTGATAGCTCACAGCTGTCTATAAATAGACCGCTAGAGGTCAAATCAAGAGTCATTCGACTCTTCTTGAAATTTTAATGAAAATTTTCGTTCTCATCTCCGGTGAGCACTGTTCCTCTTCTCCTCCGACTAAAATCCATGGCACCCAAGAAGAAAATGGTCTCCCGTCCTTCCAAGTCCGGCGCCGCTATGGCTCAGGGGTCGATGCCATCTGCGTCGGCCAGTGGTGCTGCGGCTCAGGCAAGCGCGCCGCCCTAACTCCCTTTGATCGGCGGTGAGTACGACCTCCGTAGTCATTAAACTTGTTGCGACAAGTTTTGATCTTTGGATCAATGAGGAAACTCGTTTTAATAACGCGGGGCTGGACTCCGTCGTTTAGTATTTTCGACGAGGGGTTCGATCTTCGCGTCTTAGATTTTTGACGCTAGGTTTGACCTACGCGTTTGAGATTTTTGACGCGAGGTTCGACCTCCGCGTCTGAGATTTTTGACGTGAGGTTCGACCTCCGTGTCTGTGATTTTTGACGCGGGGTTCGACCTTCGCGTCCGGGATTTGCTTTTGCATTATCTAACCATTTTCTTTGTTTTGAAGTGCGTCATACTAGCGAGCCTCTCCCTTTTCGCCATCATTTTGGGCACGAAGGTGGCGTGGACCCGAACATGACATTCAACCTGTGCTAAGAACTCCCGATTTTTCGAATTACAGAGAAGAGTCGTGTGGAGCAAATCACCCAAGCTTCTTATGAGACTCTTAGGATATTGGTCACGGACGCTCGATTTGAGAACCCGAGTCGCAAACCTATAGTCAAACCTACATTCCTCTTTGGGGATTTTGTTGACTTTGAGGCAGCCATCGCTTATGATGGGGACTACAAGTGGTTGCGTAAAGTTGGAGAACGCAACCTCTTCTTGCCCAATATGGAGAGGATGTTCCCCATGTCATACTTTCAGTGCACTTCCATCCCAAGATGCATGGATTGGAACCTCATCGAGGATCAGGATGGAGTTGTTCTCGGGACCCTAACTTTTCAAGGGGTCCGCACAGTTAGTTACAACAGGCAGGTGACAGCTCTATGGACAGGATTGTTTGCTAAGGAGTACCCTGTCGGTGAAGTGGCTAGTCCGGTGAACACCTTTGTCAAGAAATTTCTAGCAAAGAAAGGAGAATTTCCCGCGTAAGGATTTAGAACTCCTTCCTGGGTTCATTCTCCAGTGACAGGGTGGTGGACCCGAATGACCAAGTTTATTTTGGAACAATTGGAAACGCCTCTTACCCAAGCTGGCTTGAAGATTCCGGTACGGGCTACTAAGTTCGGGATCGTCCAGAGCCATTTTCATTTCTTCTCCATATTAGAGAAATATAATCCTGAGACTTGTACTTTCTTCACCCCGGTGGGGGAGTTAGGCTTCGCTCTCCACGAGATGCATGAAGTCTCAGGTCTTCTTCTTAGGGATTTACCGTATGAAGAATTTGTTCCGGGATCAGCGGAACTTAAAATCTTAAAGAAGACCAGCCCTGAAGTTTATGCTACTCTTTGGGAAGTCATGTGCCACTTCCACATTTGCATGCAGCAGACAGGGGCTCGAGGAGGCGGCATCAAACAAGTGTCTTGGGCGGAGTACCTATTCCAGAACTTGACCAACAAGGGGGCTTCAGTGACCAGATTATCTGCAAGCACTTTAGAGGAGGTTCAAGCCTGAATTGATGCTGCTACCTCCCATTATACCAATGAGGCCAAGGAAGATGTTTTCCCGGCTTATACGGAGTTTGAAAGCTTCTATTATCAAGCTCTGATTCTAATTTCTGACACGGCGCTGTTGGCTGGTTTCTTGATGCTGTGGCTCAAGCGTTGCGTCGTTCCTACTAGGCCGATTGATGCCCTCGCTGTTGAGGTGGTCTACACAGCTATTCTTTTGGCACATGGGAGACCTATGAGTCTCCTCACTGCCATGGTTAGTTGCTTGCAGAATGGGCTGCGTGAATTGGCCTTGGATTTTACTGATGTTACCGAGGTGGAGTCTGGGGGCCACAAGGTTTTCAAAACTCCCAATCCCAGGGTGCCATTGCCGTATACCTATCTGATGGCTTGGTACGTGCTCCACTGTCCTCCCTTAATGAGTGCAGCCTCTCCCCCGGAAGACTCATTCATCCCGTTCGTGCAATGACTAGAATCTGCGAAATGGGAAGGGGGGTATATGGTTAGAATTCGCCAGATTTTGTCGCGAGACACCCACTACCACATATGGCGCTATTTTCCTGATTTTGAAGGCGGCGTCTATGGAGCAGAGTATTAGGATGTAGCGGGTCCTAATGGGTTCACCCAGTTGAGCGGGGGTGTTTTTCATTAGCTTCTCTCTATCAGGCTAGGATACCTGATCTTCAGGTAGGGTGACAGATGTTTCCTCGAACCCTACTAACCATATAGGTTCGCTCGCCAATTTGGGTATGATCAGTTGTTTGTTGGGAACCCTCGTCCTCAGCTCTTGGTTGTGAGCAACTTATATGAAGGGGCCAGGGCCTGGTACTATTCTGTGGTAGGTTGTACCAGAGCAATCTTCAGGCTTCCCCACAAAACACCCAACTCCTACACTTCCATGAGCTTCTGCAATTGGTATTTTGCCGCTTTCCAGATTCCTAATTACAACTTGAACACATCCTGCCTGAAAGACATCAGGCATATGTATGCTTTAAGGAGGGGGTCTAAAACGTCTCGCCTGAGAGGGATCGACGAGTTTATATCTATTGAAGACCAGTCTGCTGGGCAGGAAGAGGAACAAAGAGCTGAGCCTGTTCTAGTGGAAGAACAACGAGCGGTTGATTCCCCCACGACAAGAGCAGCTAGGAAGAGAAAACTCTTAGCGGATGAAGCTGGCTAATATGATAAGCAGACTCGTCGGAAGTTGATTGTTGGGTCTCCTCCCCCTAAAGGTCAGCAAAAACCCAAGTTGATGGCAGACGCTATCAGAGCTGCTGAAGATGAAGAACAACATGAATCTTCAGTTGCAGGCTTGCCCCATAGAACTGGACTCCGTTTTCATGGCCCAGCTCTATCGAGCGAAGCTTCTTCTTACCATCCCTCTGAGGACGAAGAGGGTGAATTAATGGCTGCAGATGCAGAATCTGCTCTGGTGATGGACCTTCCTAAGTATCCTACATTAGAACTAGGGGGTCTTGAAGATAATCCATCCCCTCTTCTCTCAGCATTAATGCCACCGGCTGGCGGTTTAAGTCCTAGTCCAACGACAGGGCTTATGACTAAATCGGCTGCTGGCGCAAGTCTTCCTGAGTCCTCAACTGCACGTGACGGCGAAGAGGAAGTGGATTATGAAGGCTCTTCGACTGGTGAAGCAGCTGATGAAGGTGGAGAGACTGAGGATGCTGAAGTTAGCAACTTGCCAGGCGATGATGTGGAGGATGAAGAGCATAATTCTATAGACAACATAACCATTTTTGATGATGCTCCTAAGGTCCCATCCGATAAAGCATCCAGTTACACTCCTTTTTATCCCACCGGTAATCTTGGTTTGTTTTGAATTCTTCCACATGTTTTATCCGCGTTCCGACCCTTTTTTCGCGCAGGTTCACCTAGTCCCGGGACTACTACCGCTGCTCCTTCTTTAGAACAAGAACTTGCGCCGGCGTCGACTCCTCTACCAGAGCAGCATTTACCTGGCTCACCTACGGCAACTGCTTCGCCTGCAGCATTGCCTGAAACCACTGCCGCGACTCCTCCTCCGGAACAGCAGCTTGTGCCGGTATCAGCTCCTTTGTAGGAGCAAATTTTGCATGACTCCTCTGCGGTGGATACTTCACCGAAAGCATTGATGAAGATCTCACTCACCCTAACAGAGGCTGGGCCCAGCTCATCTCAGGCGAAGGCATTGATGGCTTTGACCTCAAGTCCTTCGCAATTGAACATTTCAAATGCTTCTGCAGCTTCGACACTTGGATCACCTGCGCCAATCTCGATGGCTAGGGGGTATCCCCAAGTGTTGTTTCTAGTCTCGCGGGTGCACCTGAATTCCTCCAAATTTCCTTGGTGTATCTGAACAGTCTCATGAAGAAGGTGATTGAATATGTGCTGAGCGGTGAAGGAACTTTTAACTCTTTCTGGCCTCTTTTGGAGGTAGGTTTAAATGGAGTCAGGAGTGTGGGCAGCACTCAGTGGTTCAAGTGCTGTTCGGAGGTTATTATCCGTTTGGAGGAACAATTACAACGCTTCGAGACATTGGGCCGTAAAGAACTTCAGCCGTAAATTATGTCAACTTTGGCTGGTTTTCAGGTCGCAGAAGTGGCTCGCCGGGAAGCGATAGAGCGGGACTTAACTGCAAAGGAGCGTCGGGTTGCGGAGCTTCGTGAGCGTAATATTCGGAAGCGAGAGGAGTTAGAACGCTCAACTGCTTCTATGAATTCACTTCGTGACAGACTTGTTGAAGCTGAAGCCGAAGTCCTGCGATTAAAGGCCAAACTTTCCCGTGAAGAAAATATTGTCAATATCCTTAGTACCCAGAATGCAAATGGTACTTTGGAGTATCATACATAGGCTCAAGCCCTGGAACATGCCAGGAAGGAAGTGGCAACCATCATCATACCAAGTGAGGATGAACTCCGGGCAAAGGCTGAAGCTATGGTGCGAGCTAATCACGAGGAGGAATTAGCTAAAGTCAAGACTCAACTCATCTCTTTTGATTTGATGCGTGAGTGAATTTGGTCTTTGTAATGTTCTTTTGACAAGAACAAGTTTGTTTTGTATCACTTTCTTTTAGTTCTTGAATAAAAAAGTGATATTGGTCCCTCATTGTTTCTTACATTTGTCATTGTTTTGATTTTAAGCAACAAATCATGAGAAATGTCCGAGGCGTATCCATGACTTAGCATAGATTTCCATGATAGCCCTGATTTAGAAACTTCTCTTTATTATCATTTAAGATAACTCTAGAAAATGTCAAGATGTTGAGGATAAATGTTGAATCATTCTCCCGGAACAGAGCTAAAGAGTAGAATTCTTCCTGTGTTATTTTGGCTTTAAACACTGAAAGAAGTCTATGAGTGCCAGAGGTGTAATTTTAACTTGACGTGGACTTTCCCCTGTGGGGAGATTCCGAACTTTTCCTTATTATCACTAGGGATAGTTCTGGAAAGTACTTGGTCCATTGGGGATTTTATGAGAACACTTCTTATATAGCGGGATAAAAAGGTTCAAATAAGGGGGTTTGAACTGTTAGAGGTGAGAGATTAACATAACAGGAAAAGACGTTGCGATTGGAGCAATTGTGAGGACTTATCGCTCTATTGGGGAGAGTCGATAAGTTGATTTTTGTCAGAGGTGTAATTTTAACGTGACATGAGAGAGATTACGATCGGGGTAATTTTAAGGACTTATCGCTCTATTGGAGAGAGTCAATAAGTTGGTTTTTTTCAGATGTGTAATTTTAACGTGACAGGAGAGAGATTGCGATCGGGGCAATTCTGAGGACTTATCGCTCTATTGGGGAGAGTCGATAAGTTGGTTTTTGTCAGAGGTGTAATTTTAACGTGACATCTGTGGAGAAAATATTTTTATGTCTCACTGGGGAGGATTGCTAAGTGTTTTGTCATCAGAGCGATGAATTGTGATACTTGTGATTTGAACAGAATTTGGAGAGTTTTATTATCCCACTGAAAGGAGTTGATAAACTGGTTATTTATTGCTCTACTGGAGAGAGCTAATAAATTGACAATAATCTGAGTAATTTTGAAGACTTATCGTTCTGTTAATGAGAATCGATAAGTGGATTATGACAGAGGAGTTATAGCCGTATTGGTATTTGATGCCAGCTAAACTTAAACTCTGTGGTGATGATGATTGTTTAGGGTGAAGCATTAACCCAATTAGAATTTTGATTCTGGTGAGGAGATACAGAGGTTTTGATTAACACCCTGTTAAGAGGACTCATGACTTTTAGGAATAAGTGTCGATTCTTCATTTGGAAGAATAGCAACGCTATGGTGACCTTCGCGTTTGAGATTTGAAACGCGGGGTTACCGGCCTTCGTAATGCTGGCTTGAGCCTTACGCTTGGGAATTTGAACGCGGCTGTGAGCTTCGCGTTTTGAAAATGGTTAGGATTCCCTCCTAGAATCTCGTGCCATCTTAACAGCTTGACGGCTGTTATAAATAGACCTGAGTGGTCACGTCAAGAGTCACTTGACTCTTTACATTTTCGGCTATTTCCAAGAACGAGAACCCTCGTTTGACTTTAGCGAAATCTCCGACGAACTCCATCTCCCTTGATCAACAACGCTTCCTCCGACCAATTGCATCAATGGTGCCGCGAAGAATAGGTTCCAGCTCCAAGAAAGTCGCCGGAGCGACTTCTGAAATGCCGTCGGCTGAGGACGCCGGTGGTGTTCTTGTTCCTGTAGGAACATCGTCGTTACCGCTGCCGTCGCGGGGTCCTCCCTGTCGTGGTGAGTGTTGACCGAAATAACTTTCCTTGGCGAGTTCTCTGAAAACCCTAGATGGGTTCTTGATAACGAGGAAGATGACTCGTTTTGTTGTTTAATGAAAACGCGAAGTTTGGATTCCTTGCGGGTCTTGACTCTCGCGTTTGAGCTTTTTCAACACAAGGTTCGACTCTCGTGTTTGGAATTTCTGATGCGTGGCTCGACCTTCGCGTCTGAGATTTTTGACATGAGGCTTGACTCTCGCGTTTGGGATTTCTGATTTTGTATTTATGTTAGTAGCTTGTTTTCAGCTGCTAACCTCTGCTTTTGATTGTGCAGTGCTTCTTCTAAACGTGCCGCTTTCGCAAGAGCATCATTTTGGGTATGTAGGCGTATAAAACTGCTTATAGGTCCCTTAACACAGCTCGGCAAGGTGATTCGACAAACCAACGAACCATCGGGCGATATATCCAAGCATGATCGTTAAACCACAACGCTGAAGCCAAGTGAGACGCGACGAAGCGGATTAACGAGACGACGAGGTTAACGAACCGCACGCAAACAACGGAATACATCCAATCGCGTGCCCAATCAAGCTAACGGGTCAATGAATCAACAAGTCATCCAACCGTAGAGTCCACCACATTAATCAAGATCGGGAGCGGACTCAAACTCGAACACCAAGGCGGATTTAATGCCAAATCAAAGTCCGGATAAACCGCGAAACCGAAAAACGATAAAACGGCAAACACCTGGAGGGCTCGGCCGAAACCGAGCCACTCCTAGGTGACTCGGCCAAAGTCGAGCCACCTAGGTGGCTCACCGAGCCACCTAGGGGTGGCTCGGCCATGGCCGAGCCACCTAGGTGGCCGAGCCACCTGGGCCGAGCCTAGATCTTGACCCAGATCTTAGCCCAGATCCGCTTTTAAATGCCTATAAATAAGCTTGAGGGCTCATTATTTTGGAGGTTGGAATTTTTGGAGGCGAAGCTCTGCTGGATTGAGATCTAAACCTCGGAGTTTTGAAGCTTTGAAGACTTGAACTTTTCAGATCTGGTTCTTGGCGATCATCCACACCAAACAAGGCAGGAGTTCGAGAGAGATCAGATCTGAGATCTACACGGCTACCCTCCGGATCAAAACTTGGTTTTTGATCCCGAGAAGAGTATCGATTTCTCTTGGTCGATTTCGATTACTTCGGGCGATTATTTCCTTGGTGAACTAATCCCCCTGGCTGTTATTTCCTTCGTGAAATAATACCCGTCATACCGTGTAGATCTGACCGGTTCTAGATCGCGCGGTGGTCCACGGATTAACCCCGGCGCAGGCGAAGAACCCACACAAGCAAGAGACCGCAAAACAGGATCTTGCGATTTGTTCCATAAAAAAGGAAAGTTGTAATCTTTTTTATTTTTCTTTGATTTTGTTGTAACCGGATCTTATAAAAAGACCGGATCTTATAAAAAGACCGGATCTTTTGTAACCGATAAACAGTTGCTTAAGGAGACAATGACTTCAATGAAAATAATAATTTTTCCCGCGAACAATCTGGCGACCACAGTGGGAGCCACCGATCTCGCTGCCGAGATCGTTGCGCCGCAGCCGCGGATCTCAATCCTGGTCGAGGAGGAGGTCGAGTATGAATTCGACCAACAAAAGTTCGAGGAGTATCTATCATCCTCGTCCGGATCCACCTCCCCCCGCAAGTCCAAGAAGTTCTCCTCCAGGAAAAAAGTCCGTTGGTATAAAGAATTAGAAAATACCAACAAAGATCTCACCCTAATCGATGCCGAAGTTGCATCGAGTGAAGTTCCACCGACCTCCAACCAGGTCAAACCTGTTCTCGCCAATTCCTCCGCCGCTGAAGGCGTAGGGACTCTCTCAAAGAGAGCCTGCTAGAGGCGACGTCAACGCCTGGCGCGGCGATTAGCAAAAGCGATGGAGTCCACTTACGGAATCCGCTACAACGTGGATTTGAAGAACAGGAGAGGCAAACAGCCTCAACAACCAATGAATGGCACCTCCTCCAAGCCGCCAACGAATGAATGGATCCGTGTCAAACGGAATCATTCGACACTGGATGAGCGCATTCACAAGCACCATGCACTGTCAGCGCAGGCACGGGCTCAAGTCCAAGAAGCCCGCAGAAGACTGCAGAAGGAAGTGGCCAAAAAGCCGCCACCAACCCGCCAAGTATGGAGGCCGAAGTCTGAAGCGGCAACTCAGGCTAAGGAACAATCATTACAGCCTTCAAAACAAGTTCAACCTCCCGAACCATCCCGAAGAAAGAGGTCAGTTTTGGAGCGCCTCGGTCCACTTCCCAAAGCTCCAGTTCAAGAACGTTTGGGCCCGATAAAGAAGCCCCGAACGACTCAACATGACGGGGTCGCCGCCACGCTCAACATGACAAGGAGTTCATGGCAACTACGCGCACCAGTTTGTGCATTGAAGTCCAGGAGCCCGTCGAGAACTCACGCCCACAAAGGCGTGTTTCGAGACGCGTGACTCTTAAAAGCCCAAAGAAGGCAGTTCCCCCTCAGAAGGAAACATTATCGTCTGATGATGATAGCGTTATACCTAAGAAGTCGTGCCAACACACGATAGGTTACTCCGACCTTCAAATCGATGAGTTGTACTATCGTGTTGGGGGTACGAGTAAAATCAGAAAAAGGAGTCCTCGAAAACTAGAAGCTCAGTGCCCCTGTTCCAAACTCATTCGAGCAGTATTGTCCGAGTGCAACTGCATCAAGAGAGTCCCCGAAAGAACTTCGGTTTTCGAAAGGCTCAGTACCGAAATGCCAAAACCAAGGCCTAGGCGTTTCCGACGAAGAAGAACGGTAGTCGAAGATGGAGAATTTCCGAGGGTCACCACTAATATGACCAGCAAAGGGACATCGACACAGGATAATCCCGAGTCGATTCCGGAAGTACCCCGGCGTGTAACTCGTCTACAGTCCGGAGCCATTATACGAGCAACTTATGGTAGGGTTCGGACAAGATTACCTTCAGAATATGAAGAATCGGATGCCTGCTCTGCGGTCGCATCAGATAATACAGTGTCCAGCGAAGGACAACCCCGCGAGTCACTTATGATAAGCGCGGAACAAGTGGCCAAGATGCTCGAAGAAGCCATGGCCAAACAACAGGAGAGCTTCAGGTTTGAAATGCAGATGGCCATGCAGAATATGAGAGAAATGCATGACCAACAAATCCAAGCACTGACAAACCAGCAAGGTGAACCAAGTCGTCGTAACCAGGTTAATCAGGAAGATGAGGACACATGTGCGGATAAAGCTCATAATGCCAATAATCCTCCCGTCAATGCAGGGGGTAGTATTGAGAATACTAATCATAACGCCACACTTCCACCTCAGAATCGTGCTAACGAAAATACAGGTGAAAATTTGAAGATTAAAAACCTCGAAAGCAAAATCAATACGTTGATTACCGCTCAAGAGATGAAGAAGACGGGCATTCCTTGTCCATACCCAAGAGAATGGGAATCAATCCCGTATCCGGCGAAGTTCAATCTAATTAACTTCACGCCGTTTGATGGGAAGGGTTCACCCACTCAGCATTTGATTTACTTCAAATCACACCTAGGGGTTATCTCTGGTGATGAGCCTCTGATGGTACGGTCCTTCGTTGGCACTCTTTATGGAGCCGCCTTCGATTGGTATCGCCGCCTCAAGCCAGGAAGTGTGAATAGCTGGGACGACATGGAGACTAAATTCCTCACCAACTTCTTCGACGATGACACCGAGATATCCATCGGGTCGTTGCTTGACGAGAAACAGAAAGACGGGGAATTGGTTGATACCTTCGTCAAAAGGTTCCGGAACAAGGTGATGAACTGTCGGGACCCGATCACTGAGGAGTTCATTCTCCAAACTTTCCACAACAACCTCACATTAGACGTGTTGGAAGCAATGAGGACAGCACCGTCCAACACTTGGAAAGACTTGAAGGTGTGCGGTGAACAAGCCGAACGCTTCCTCCGAAGGAAGAAGGCCGAGAGGAGCCAATCGACGACTAATCCTCCGAACTCGAACTTCACCTCCCGTGGTAAGGGCAAGGCACCTGTAGCTGCTGTTGGTGATAATCAAATGTCGCAACAACAACCCTGAAGGCATCAAAAGACCTCGGATCCGAAACTCCAAAAAGAGTATTCCTTCAAGGACGAAGACGTTCCAACCATCTTCGAATCCCTCCTTGAAAACAACAAGATCAAGCTACCACCTATCATCAATCAGGAGGAAGCTGACAATACTGCGGATCCAAAGTACTGTGTGTATCACAGGAGGATCCTTCATCCCACTAAGGATTGCTTTACTCTCAAGAATAGCATCCAAACCTTGGTTGAAGCTGGCGTTATATCTCTCAATTAATTCGAATGAAGACTCCGACAAGTATAAGAGTATAAACTGCTTCTCAATCCTCCGACCGGTATAAGAGGTTAAACTGCTCCCTTATACTCCAATAGGTATATGAGTCTAAACTGTTTCCTACCATTGACGGGAAGTTCCTGGAGAATTTTATACTTAAAATTCTTAAGGATAACCCGATCATACAACCAGATGCAATGATAAACCCAGTTTCGCGAAGAAGCTGGGGGTGGATGATTCATGTAACGGGAAGTTCCCGAAAGGATGTTACATGTAATTTTCTTAGGGATAACCTGATCATCATAAATTAGAGTCAACACTCCCGTTGTGATTTGTACTCTCACTCTCACTATCTACTTGGTCAAATCTTCATACAGTTAGGGCCAAAACCAAAATCCCCTCTCGATTCCTCCAATGAACGAGAGGTCCACTTTCAAAACGAGTGATCAAACCTTCCTATAGTTAGGGTCATCACAAACTCCCGCTTGGTCAAACCTTCCTACAGTTAGGACCAAAACCACAATTCACTCTCGATAAACAAGAAATTCATATTTAGTTCGGTAATCAAACCTTCCGACAGTTAGGGTTATCCGAATCTTTTCGATTCTCGGAGTAGAGATTCCACTCTTAGTTTCACCTTTTCGGATTCTGGGGGTGGAGATCCCACCTCGAGTCTCCTTTCTAACTGGAGATAGAATATAAAATTCTTCATCTTCAGTGTTGGGAGATAGAATATAAAATTCTTCCTCTCCTGCATTGGGTTCGCCTTCACCCTAAAAGAGGACCGAGAAATAGAATATAAAATTCTTCCTTTCCCGCACCAACCTTTTCCAAGAATTCATCAATCTAGGATTCATCCTAGGAAGTTTATCCCGAATCCTAAGCAGGGATAAGTCTGCGCCTAACACGCGCTGCCGGTTTAGTCTTTCTCCGTAGAAAAAGACACCAGAGTTCGATTCTGGGGTATCCTATCCTGAAACCTAAGCAGGGATAAGTCTGCGCCTAATCCGCGCTGCCGGTTAGTTCTTAACCGTTAAAAATAACACCCGCCCACATATTCAACATTGTCGCAGGTTGTTATTAATAACACCAAAATCCATGCCTTACACGCATGGGGAATTTCATCCTGAATCCTAAGAAAGGATATGCTGACGCCTAACACGCGTCGCCAGGTTTGTCTTTTACTGTCCAAGAAGACACCAGAACCTGATTCTGGGGACCTTTATCCCGAAGCCTAAGTAGGGATAAGTCAGCGTCTAATACACGTTGCTGGGTAGCCTATTCCCGTAACAATGACTAAGTCTACGTATTCGAAGTCGTAGCACAAAGTCTCAGAGAATTCACTCTCTTAGCACAACGTTACATGCGGAACGGATTTAGACAATCCTCATGCTAGCCCGACTCAAACGGTAGTCGGTAAAGGCTAATCAAATCCGTTGAAGGCTGGGGTTAGCCAAAAATCCTAAAGTCAACGCCTAACACGCGTCGCCGGGTAGCCTATCCCCGTAACAAATGGTAAAGCCTATGTATTCGACATCATAGCACAAAGTCTAAGGGGAGTTCATTCCTTTAGCACAACGTCACATGCGGAACGGACTAAAACAATCCGCATGTAAGCCCGATTCAAACGGTAATCGGTAAGAGCACGTCAAATCCGTTGAGGGCTGAGGATTTGCCAAAAATCCTAAGTCAACGTCTCATACATGTCGCTGTTTAGTCTTTTCACAAGAGAAAGACGAAGTCTACGTATTCAATATCGTAGCACTAAAAGGGTTAACTCTTTTAGTTTAACGTCACATGCGGAACGGACTTAAACAATCCGCATGCTAGCCCGACTCAAACGGTAGTCAGTAAAGGCTCATCAAACCCGTTGATGGCTGAGAATTTGCCAAAAATTCTATAAATGCGAGTCATTGACACATCAACTTTATGAGTTGGTCTCGTGACTTGGGCATCCAATAACTTCGGACCGCCACGCTCCAATTCCTTAAGAGCTTAAACTGTGTAGACTCCAGCAGACGTACGAGTATAAACTGTTTCAAAACGCCGGACAACGCGTTGCAAATGAAGACTCAACGCCAACAATCGATGGACGGCTCTATGTTGAAACAGCAAACACGAGCTAAAAATCAAGAAATCAGGAATTGACTTCAAGTTCAAAATTCCGACAACGGTCAGACAATAAATGCAGCACCGGAACCCTTGCAGACATTCGACAAAGCACCGAATAGCCTGGAGGATTAAAGGAATCAATAATAGAAGCCATTCCAAAGTCCCGTTACACTGATTGAAGGTTGGGACAATCATATCCAAAGTATTCTAGACTCTTCTATAAAAGAATGAGGCTGAAATACTTTGGATGGGGGTATCTGTAGGCATATAAAACTACTTATAGGTCCCTTAACACAGCTCGGCAAGGTGATTCGACAAACCAACGAACCATCGGGCGATATATCTAAGCATGATCGTTAAACCACAACGCTGAAGCCAAGTGAGACGCGACGAAGCGGATTAACGAGACGACGAGGTTAACAAACCGTACGCAAACAACGGAATACATCCAATCGCGTGCCCAATCAAGCTAACGGGTCGATGAATCAACAAGTCATCCAACCGTAGAGTCCACCACATCAATCAAGATCGGGAGCGGACTCAAACTCGAACACCAAGGTGGATTTAATACCAAATCATAGTCCGGATAAACCGCGATACCGGAAAACAACAAAACGGTAAACACCTGGAGCGCTCGGCCAAAACCGAGCCACTCCTAGGTGGCTCGGCCAAAGCTGAGCCACCATGGTGACTCGGTGGCCGAGCCACCTAGGTGGCCGAGCCACCTGGGTCGAGCCCAGATCTGGGCCCAGATCTGAGCCCAGATCTGCTTTTAAATGCCTATAAATAGGCTTGAGGGCTCATTGTTTTGGAGGTTGGAATTTTTGGAGGCGAAGCTCTGCTGGATTGAGATCTAAACCTCGAAGTTTTGAAGCTTTGAAGACTTGAACTTTTTAGATCTGGTTCTTGGCGATCATCCACACCAAACAAGGCAGGAGTTTGAGAGAGATCAGATCTGAGATCTACACGGCTACCCTCCGGATCAAAACTTGGTTTTTGATCCCGAGAAGAGTATCGATTTCGCTTGGTCGATTTCGATTACTTCGAGCGATTATTTCCTTGGTGAACTAATCCCCTCGGCTGTTATTTCCTTCGTGAAATAATACCCGTCATACCGTGTAGATCTGACCGGATCTAGATCGCGCGGTGGTCCACGGATTAACCCCGGCGCAGGCGAAGAACCCACACAAGCAAGAGACCGCAAAACAGGATCTTGCGATTTGTTCTATAAAAAAGGAAAGTTGTAATCTTTTTTAGTTTTCTTTGATTTTGTTGTAACCGGATCTTATAAAAAGACCGGATCTTTTGTAACCGATAAACAGTTGCTTAAGGAGACAATGACTTCAATGAAAATAATAATTTTTCCCGTGAACAGGGTATATTGGCGGACCTGACGCGAATAAAATTTTTAGTCTCCAAAACATAATTCCGCTGTGTACTTTCTTTGACTCGGAGAGGATAAACATGATTAAATTCCCCCGATGTTCTACTCTTAGGATTCTAATCATTGACTTAGACATGGAGACTCCTGTCGGTCGTGCTCAGTTTCCCAAACCAGCGTTAATATTCGGAGATCGTATACCAATTAACGATCACTTCATACATGCAGAAGATTCGAAGTTGCTGCGGAGAGTTGACGACCGCTTCTTTTTCCTTCCAAACATGAAAAGGATGTACCCACTCTCCTATTTCTTGAATGTAAGCCGTCGCCGGGGTTTGACTTTCGACATAGTCAAGGAGAGGGAGAATGTGTCATTTGGATTTGGTCGACAAGCACACACACAAATCGGTGGATAACTCAAGGGGTTGAGACCTGGCTTATTTGAGAAGAAGGAGTTCGATCCAGAGGTGCCACGTCCAGCGAATATTTTTATTCGTTAATTCATTGCAGCTCGAGGTGAATTCTCTACCCAGATGTTCAGATCCCTAGGATGGGTTTGTTCTGGAGAAGGGGGTTGGTGGACCCATATGGTTGACTTCGTTCTTGAGGAGCTTAAGGAACCGCCCGCTCAATCGGGTCTCACAATTCCTGTGTTAGCTACACGACGGGGGGTTGTGCAGAGTTATCACAATTTCTTCGCTATGTTAGAGAAATATAACCCAGACAGCTGCACATTCTTCACACCTATAGGGGAGTTAGGTTTTTCTCTTCATGAGATGTAGGCAGTGTCGGGGTTGCCGTTTGGTAGAATGCCATATGAAGAATTTATTCCTACCACTAAGAAGCTCTCCCTATTAAGGACGGCACACCCAGAAGTTTACGCCACATTCTGGGAGTTGATGTGCCACTTCCACATATGTGCTCAAGTCTTTGGGATGCGTGGGGGAGGTATCATGCATACCACATGAGCGGAATATCTCTTTCAAAACTTAAACCGGAAGGACATAGCCGTGTCTCGTATTGCAGCTATTTCTCCTAAGGACGCCAAAGCTCGAATTAAGGCTTCCAATGCTACCTACAAAACAGAGCATGCAGCGGGTGATTTTGAGGCTGGTGTCGAATTTGAAAGATTTCATTACCAAGCCACAGTTCCTATTTCCAACACGGCTCTTCTTGCTGGCTTCTTCATGATTTGGTTGAAGCGGTGTGTGGTACCGTCGAAGCCAATAAAAGCAATATTAGCTGAGGTTGTATACCCAGGTGTTTTGTTGACACATGGGAGACCTGTGAGTCTCCTCACTGCTATGGTAGGCTGCATACAAAATGGCCTAAGGATGTTACCTCCGAGCTTCTCTGCGCCTCGGGAATTAAGGCTGCTAGGAAGAAAGCCGGGAAAACTCCTCAGCCACGCATACCAGTGCTGTATACGTACTTGGTGGCCTGGTTCGTGCTGCATTGTCCCTCATTGATGACGGGGGTATCTGAGGGTGTTGATGCTTATGTTCCCTTCCTTCAGAGATTGGAGTCGTCCACGTGGACTTGTACTTACATAGTAAGGGCTCGACAGCTTTTGTCTCGGAGAGACAATTACAGAACTTTCTGCTGTGTTCCCAATTTTGATGGAGTTGACGGGGAGAACACCCAATTCATGGATGTGCTTTTTGAGGGTTCATCCTCTTTGGAAGAAGGCACTTTTAGATGGCTTCTCATGATCCGGCTGGGGTATCTGGTGTATCGTTTGAGAGAGAAGTGCATCATTGAGCCCTATATGCCTTCCCGATTCGCCAGACAGTTTGGATATGACCAACTTTACGTTGGCGATCCCAACTCGGCCTTGGCTCAAGTTGGGAACTTATATGAGGGGGCCCGTGCATGATATTTCTTCTCTGATGGAGGAGCTCACGTGCACTTTACTTTACCTAATTTGCCGCCCGGTTGTTCTACCGTTGTAGATTTTCGCAACTGGTTTGACAAGGCTTCTCAAATCCCTGAATATGATATTTACACTTCCTGTATAAATGAGATTCGGGAATTGTATCGTTCGAGGAGTGGTTCTACAAGTACTCGTCTGCCGGGGATAGAAGAATATCTATCCTGTGAAAAGGAAGTGACCGGAGCTGTTGAAGCCCCTAGGGATTCACCTACCGTAGAACCTTCTGAGGAAGAGGTTCCTATGGGGACTGAAGAGGGAACACCAATTGCTGATCCCCCTGAAGATAAGGCGGCTGAGGAGATACCTGCAGAAGCGCCTGATTCTGAACTCCGTCCTTCGCGATCAGGTAAAAAGGCACTTTCTACTGCTGAGGAGGATGACTATGACAGAAGAACTTATAAACGAATACCTGTCATGGCCAAAAATTCAAAAAAGGGCCAAGTTAATGGGGGACGCGATGAAGTCTGCTCCTGTTGCACGCTTGACTGGTAGGGAGGACGAGATGCTTCGATCTATCTCTCCTATTCCTGAGGAAGCTGAAGCCGAGGAGACACTGCCTATTGAGAGTTCTGAATCTACTTCTCCTTCTCTCTCCCAAGACGAAAGTACGTACGGGGGCCCTTCTTCTAAAGGTGCTCCATTACCTGTTCAGGATGAACATACAGGTCTGATCTATCCAACCATTCCTCCTCTACGCTCGAGAGCTCTGAAGAAATTAATTGAGGAACTGGAACATTGGATACAGACGACTGTTAAGATTGTCAGTGTTAGAGGGGCTTCTTTTAAAGATTGTGAACCTGTCCTGACCAAATGTTTGGACCAAGTCAAGGATAAAGGGGTTACATCATGGACTGAGCACTGTCAGGGAGGAATCACTCTCTTGAAGGCAGAGTTGGCAGCTTTTAAGAAGCTGCAGCGCACCAATCTAGATTCTGAAGTGGAGCCAGCTCTTTCCTTGGCCACGATCTCAAGGCTGCATCATCGAGAGATCCTCCGCAAGGACTTGTCTGATAAGAAGGCTCGCATATCCCTCTTACGGAAGCAGCATACTTGGGTATACACTGACATCAAAGGCGTTGTTTCTGATATTCGTGCCATTGAAGAGGACATCGCTCTATTGGAGGCTGACAGGAAGAAAGCCCAGTTGGCTCAATATGAGGATGCTAGAAGAGGGTTTGATCTTCAAAGTGATCACATCTATACTGATTTTTGCCGTACGCTCCATGCAGCTGAGAGGATTCGTGGAGACATTGTTGCTGCTGCTCCTATTGAAGCTAAACTCAGGAGAGAGATCAAGGAACAGGTCAGGGCGGCTCATGAGAAGAAACTCTCCACCTTCAAGTCCAGGCTGAAATCTCTTAAGTTGATGAAGCCTGATGTTTAGGTATTGTACCTCTCTTTTTTTTTGCTAAGGGATTTTGTATCATTTTCATTTTGCTCATCGTCACTTTGTATTCAAGTTAACAATGTTGAATGAAAACGATATCATTTTGCTTTTCATTATCTCTTTTGTCGAATTCTATTTCAGGACAATGAAAAGTAATGCGAATGTTGTATGCGTAGTGCAAAATCGAAACTCTCTTTATTACTACTTAGAATAATTCCAGAAAATTTCAATCGTCAGAGGTGTATTGTTAACATGACGACATACAAAACAGGAAACTAAACATTTATTCCCAAAATACACTACGAATCGACAACCCCTAGCTTGACTCGGCTAGAATTTACAAGAGAAAGAAGTGGGCTACATGATTTATGGGAAGTATCTCTTAAGGAACTTCCCATTAATTAGCATCATGAAGACTTGAAGACTTGGTCCCGGCAGTGGACCGAAATCTCTTTACGAAGTCGTTGACCGACTCCAACTTTCGTTGTTTTTCGGTCAGGAGGGTGGCCATCGACACTTCCGTGTCGTCGTCGAAGAAGCGGGCCAAAAAGAGCCTTTCGACGTCGGCCCATGATTTGATAGAGCCAGGTTCCAGCTTGCGGAACCATTCAAAGGCCACCCCTTTGAGGGTGCCTATGAATAGTCGCGTGAGAATGGCGTCATTCCCCGTAAGGAACCCAGTCTGGGCCATGAAGTAGTAGATGTGCTGTGAGGGCGAGCCCTTGCCGTCAAATTGCACCAAGCTGATCGGCTTGAACTTCGCCGGGTATGGGACTGTATCCCATTCAATGGGGTAGGGACGAACCACCCCCAGCTTGTTCATATTTTGCTGAAGCTTCAGCGCGTTAAGCCGGTGTTGGAACTCGTCGAACCTCTTATCACGGGTGCTATCCCTGGTATGTGACGTCCCTAGCGACGTCTTGGAAGAGTAATCGGATTGCGGATTACTGTTGTCTTCCGTTTCTGTCGCCGGACGACGGGGAGGTACCCACTCTCTGTCCCCAGTTCGCCGGGGTAAGGGGCGTTGGGTTCTCTTCTTCTTTTTCTTCTTATTCAGAAGTTGCTCCATCATCTCTCTTAGAGAGTCGATGGTTGCTTATTGTTCCTCCAGCCTTTGAGCCACTGTCTGCTCGTGGGTGAGCTCCGTCACGTGTACCCTCACAGGTGCTTCCTGGCTTGAGTGTGAGGTTTGAGATGTGGCCGCCGCCGAGTGAACCTCGTCTTCGCCGTAAGAGGGAGGGGCTACGGCGGAGTAATCAAACCCGATGCTTGTCCCTCTGCGACTACGGGTACGCTGGTATATGCCCTCTTGTCGGGGTCGGGCGAACCGAGGGTTAGGCCTCAGGACGGAGTCCGAATCCGGAGAGTCGGAGAGTACCCCCTTACCCTTGTCCGTCATGTTGACTGTGGCGGACGGGAGTTCTAGGTCGTCGGTAGTGCGTCCTTTTTGGTGACGACGCTTTCGACGGGAGGTCCTCTGCCGAGACGGTTGTTGAGAAAGTCTCTCAAACACCGAAGGCTTCGCCGTTCCTATGCATTGGCAGTCGGCGAGTACCGTGTGGATGAGCCTTTCGCAATGGCACTAAGGACTCGCCTCATGTATAGTGCGTTTGCGAGTTAAATATTCTCGAAGATCTCCCGTGGGTGGTTGGTGACAACCCCCAGCATCGGAAGGATCGTTTGGGTGCGTACATGAGAGATCCTTGGACGTACTCTCTGGCGCACGTCGGGCGGAATGCTGTGGTGTTAGAGTTAGGCGATCTCGCCTTGACGGGCGAGTTTTCGCGTTTGGGCAAACTCCAGCGTGTAGGCGAGTTTCAACCCTTTGTTTGAACGAGCGGGCTCGCGAAGTGTCACCTACTTCCTTGTCTTTGCGTTTATCCGCCAAAAGATTATGGCGAGGCTCACCAGCCTTCGAGGATTCGCCTATTCTGGTAGGCCCACTCGCTTGGGGTGGTTTATTCGCGTCAGGGATGTGACCTGAGAAGCGAAGCCCACCTGAGCGGGTGGCCCCGTCCTTTTTGGTTGGCGCTCCTGATTTGGAGGGCTTCCTGATATTGGGCGAGTTGTCCTCTAGTCTGGCGCTTCTCGAACCTGTATGGTAATTCAGGCCGTTGTGTGAAGCGGAGGTTTGGGCTTCCTGTCCGACAAACGTCTGCCGTCGCTGTTGGCTAGCTCTTCCAGCGAGGAGAGCATCTGCGCGGGCTGTGGCAGTGTGGCTTGTGCCGGAATGAACTGGTGTCTCCTTCGTGACGGGTGTTACCGAGGGTCGTTTGGCGACCCATCTAGTAGACCCTCCCTCCATACTCTCGATCTGGGACTCGGCCTCGAGAGAGTTTGGGATGGATTTCCCCGTCGAGACTTGGGTAGAGCCTTCTGGCGCGGGAGCTTTGACCGTCTGAGGTCGGCTCCTGCGCACGACTCTGTGGCGCTTGCGGGACGCTTCGCTACCGGAAGAGGAGGAAGACAAGTACTCTTCGTACTTGGCCTGGTCAAACTCGATCTCTAGGGACTCCACCGTCGTCCCAACAGCAACCTCGTCAAACTGAGCTACCACCATTTCGTTTGAGGAAACAGCTTCTCACACTGTGGTCGCCATCTTCTGTAGGTGTAATTTTTGATCTCCCGAAAACAGCGAACTTCGTTTGTATTGATAAGAAGACTTATTACAAACTAATAATCAAATGATTACAACAGAAGCAGAGGGAAGGCCCTCTTTGTTTAATCGTGGGGACTTTAAGGTAGCTACAGGATGCTTTGCTCGGTGCTCGTGCCGAGTCTGCTTCCCTTGGACGATTCGACAGAGATTGTCGGAGAGCTTCAGCACTCAGTAGAAGCTCAGGGTGAGGGAGTTCGTCTCTTCTGGCTCGCCGGCGATCAGGGCTCGGAGCTAGGAGATGGCGCTGTAATGCAAGGATATGCAAGAAGCCTCTTCCTCTTTTGATTGATCAATCGATCGATCCTCTCTAAGGTTGCTGAAAGAAGCCTTTAAATGGGAGAGAGACAGTTTGGCTGTTCCTGGAATTATGGGATGTGACCATACATTGCTCAGAGACATTCTGCTGTTCCTTTGTGTTGCCAGCGGTCATTCGAGGAGCCGCATGTTGTGTCACGTCGCGCAGGAGTGGGAAAGCCCCTCCTCGTATCTGTGACAGCGGCTGCCAGATACTTGAGTGGATCTGGCCAACTCATCGAGCGCCGGCAGCTTTCGCCCTTTACTTGGACGAGTGAGGTAAGCAGCATTTATGAGGGTGCAAGCTGCTCTGGCAGCCGTCTGCTTACCCACACTGTGAGCCACCGAGTGACCACCTGACGGTCCTAGGGTCCTGTGCCCTCTCTCCTCTCCCTATGTCTTGATAGAGGCGGGAGAGTGGACGTCTCGTACCTGAGTGGGCTCTAGATGGCTTGCTGCACGCCGACGGCTCCGGCTCTCCATTCTGATGGGTGAGCTGACCCGCATTTATGAGTATGCAGGCCGGTCCGGCGCCTGTCTTATTCGCTTGAATTGCGGACGACCGTCTGATGAGTCTGGAGCACTGTGCTCCCTCCCCTCGCATCGCGGGAAGTAGGGGAGGCTTGTCCCTAGAAACCCGGCTTTCGATTCACGTAGGTGGACTTGGCCCTCTGTGAGCGGGTTTGGTATAGGAGGGCGAATTTGGCCCCAGCGAGCGGATTTGCCTCATGAGGGCGGATTTGGCCCCTTTGAGCAAATTTGGCTCATGAGGGCGGATTCACTCTACTAGTGGGCCCATGTGACTTGGCGCGTGAGGGCCCAGGTGTGCCGTCGAGCCCGCTTCATGGCTACACTCCATTCTTCATCTAAGTGGATGGTCTTGACTTGTGGGCGAATTGGTTCGCTAGTCCGTCGTGATAATTTTTACCGTCTACAGCGGTTCAGCGGACAGCAGGCCAGGGCGCAGACCCGTCACGTGCTTGCATGAGCTCTCTACTCCATACCCAGCCGTAGAGCCTGTAAAGACGCCACAGGTGACCCCGTCCTGAGTGGGGGGTCAAATCCCAGTTCATCGCCCGGGGGATCGCGAGGGACCGTAGCTCGACAATCGAAAACCCTCTCGGCATGCTAGGAAGGTAATAGTGAGTCCCCTCTACCGTGCGGAACCACCTGCTCTCTTTGAGCAGCAGAACGGAAGGATCAATCATTGCATCGCCGAACAAAAATTAAGGCTTTGGCAGCTCCGTCCTAGCATCATCTGTCAGCACCGCATCGGTCGTCAACTCGCGTAATGTCAAGTGATGCCCGTCCGTGACCCTCTTTATCAGGCCATGTGGCTTATCGGCGGTGAACACGGGTACCGGAACCAAAGAGGGAAATCGAGGAGGCGCCATATAGCCCGTACCCCCAGCGTGACCAACGGCCACACCCTCTGGAAAAGCCTCATCAGAAAAAGTCGCTGCAAGAAGGAACAAAAAGTCAATCAAGACAAAACCCGCTGTATGGGCAAAGTCGCCCATCAAACAGGGACGGGCGAATTCGCTTATCGAAAGGGGAAACCCATTTCGAACAAGGTCTAACCGTACAGACAACACTCCCCTCTACCAGGAAAGGGCCGAACTCGCCTACCAAAAAGCGAGTTCGCCCCCTTCCCGCTAAAGGTTGAGTTCGCCCGTGGAGACAGAAATCACCCTCTAAAGGCAAATAGGGCTAACTTTGCCCCAAATCGGGAAAGCTACCAAAGGACGGCGGAATTCCAGGATAATGAGCGACACTCATCCCCCCAACCCGACGCCTGTACCCTACATGGGGTCGTCCAACGAACCCATCGACTTACCCGAGCGCGGCTCCGGTGCACTGGCGGGCACGCCGGCGGAGAGACGGTCGGAATAGCGTCCGGGGCCTGCTCCCCTCACTTTGCACCTCTTAGATCTTGGAGCAATTGCAAGGATGAAGCGGGAACTCTTTCCTTAGAAGTTTTTTTTTAAGATTCGAGAGCACGGTAACTCCCAAAGGAGGAAAACGGTTGGTTTAAAAGGGCAGAGTCATTCACATGGCCACAATTGCCCTCGAAAGGCGAAACCCTGACGGATAAGAGACGTGGCCACGACCAAATTCGACGGTCCAGATCACCCCCAGTATATCGAAAGGACCGAGATTGGCGGCTACATCCGACGGTTGGATTCGAAAACCACGGCCACGATCCAAACGAGGCGCACGAAGTTAACGTCGAACTATCGAATCACGATAAAAAAAGACAGGACGGAACCCCGTCGCCTTAGCTGGAAAAGCGCTAAGCCCGACAGGTGAACACGCGGTTTGCTCTCACTGGGCTTACTTTCGTCCAAATAAGGGGTTTCGTCAGCGAAAGTGCTGATAAAATCCGCAGGTCGGGCGAAATTTCTCCATCGAAGCTTAACTTCACCTGCATGGTTCACCCACCTTTGGGAAATAAGCGACTTGCCCAAAATCTCGAAACCGACAAGGTGACCTTATTTAGACCCGCGCCCCAGGCGGCTAGGGGTCAGAGTGGAAATCTTAGCGTTAAGCCTAAGAGAAACTACTCGACAACTCATCATACTGAGGGGAATAGTATGGCTAGCCCGATTCAAACGGTAATCGGTAAAGGCAGATCAAACCCGTTGATAGCTGAGGGTTTGCTAAAAATCCTAAAGGCGCTTAGTCCGCCCAAAACTTCTATTCAAAGTATTCCAGACCACACGTAAGCCGATTTCGGTCTGAAAACTTTGAAGGGGATCTTGTAGATGGTAAAAATTACCGCGGCGGACTAACGAGCAAATTCGCCCACAAGTCAAGACCATCCACTTAGATGAAGAATGGAGTGTAGCCACGAAACGGACCCGATGGCGCACGAGTCCCACATTGGCCCTCACACGCCAAATCACATGGGCTCACCAGTAGGGTGAATCCGCATTCATGAGCCAAATCCGCTTGCAGGGGTCCAAATCCGCCCTCATATGCCAAATCCACTTGCAGAGGTCCAAGTCCACCTATGTGAGTCGAAAGCCGGGTTTCCAGGGACAAGCCTCCCCTACTTCCCGCGATGCGAGGGGAGAGAGCACAGTGCTCCAGACTCATCAGACGGCCGTCCGTAATTCAAGCAAACAAGACAGGCGCCGGACTGGCCTGCATACTCATAAATGCGGGTCACCTCACCCATCAGAATCGAGAGCCGGAGCCGTCAGCATGCAGCAAGCTGCCCAAACTCACTCGGGTACGAAACATCCATTCTCCCGCTCCTATTGAGGCGTGGGGAGAGGGCATAGTATCCCAAGACCGTCAAGCGGTCGCCCGATGGCTCAGGATGTAAGTGAGCGGACAGGCATCAGAGCAGCCTGCACCCTCATAAATACGGCCTACCTCACTTGTCCAAACCGAGAGCAAGAGCCGCCGGCGCTCGATGAGCTGGCCAGATCCACTCAAGTATCTAGCAGCCGCTGTCACGGATACGAGGAGGGGCTTTCCCACTCCTACGCGATGTGATGTAACATGCGGTTCCTCGAATGACCGTTTGTGATATAGAGGGGCAGTAGGATGTCTTTGAACAGTGTATGGTCATATCCCATAATTCAAGGAGCAGCCAAACTGTCTCTCTCCAATTTAAGAGCTTCTTTCAGCAACCTGAAGAGGCATCGGCCAATAGATCGATAGATCGATTCATCAATTGAGAGATTGATCAAAGGAGGAGGATCGACGACGAGCTCTTTGCATACTCTTGTGCCGCAGCACCGTCCCCTAGTTCCGAGCCCCGATCGCCGACGAACTAGAAGATTCGAACTCTATCAACCCGAGCTTCTACTGAGTACTGAAGCTCTCTCCAGCAACCTCGATCGAATCGTCCAAGGGAAGCTGACTCAGCACGAGCACCGAGCGAAGCGTCCTACAGCTACCGAAAAGTCCCCACACTAAACAAAGAGGGCATTCCCTCTGCTTCTGTTGTAAACATTTGATCATTAGTTTGTAATAAGCATTCTTATCAATACAAACGAAGTTCCCTGTTTTCGAAAAATCAAATTTACACCTACAAACACTAATTAGATAACTAACTAAAATTGAATAACAGGGAAATCAACCAATTGTGATTCGTAAGCAATTTATAACAACTTTAGAGCTAATCAAATTGGAAACATTTGTCAATTTAAGCTTTAGTTCTTCATAAATTCTCTTATTGTCAATTTTAATAACATAGCCAATAATCACATTCATAGTGCAAGTTCACATAAGTGAAATCATCATTTTGCTAAATACATCAATCTCCAACGATTGAATAATCTAGGAAGGTGATTACCATACTCTAATCATCAAATATTATTAACTGTAAGCACCTTCATAATCGAGTGCTATACTTTTTTCAGAGAGAAGATTATTTCAAAGAGCAACTTTCTGTTAAAATTCTCATCGAGGCATTGCATTAACTAATGTTTGTTCAAAATGAGCAAACTAACGAGGAAATTGTGCAGAAAATCAACAGCTAATTCGACTGCGTCAAAAAATCAACAGAAAAATCAATCATATTGGAAGTATATGTGCAAACTCGGTAAAAACTCACAAAAATTTAGCTAATTCGACTGGGTCGAAAAATTCTACTTGTCTCAACCAAGGTTTGAAATCTCAGAAATAAAGAAATTACAAAATCCAGAATTTATCACAAAAATTTCACTAAAAAGGAAGAAATTGTACCTTAGTTTGATGAACTTGCACAAATCAAGCACCAAAAATCAGTTGTAAAGAAAGGAGTTGACTTTTTGGTAAAATCTAGCAAAAAATCAAAAATCTGAGGAACGGAGGCACGATAAACCAACAAAATCATAGATCGAGTAGAAAATTAACACCTCAATAAACTCACAACAATCACAGAGGAATTGAGGCGTGAAGAGAGTGAATAAAACGAGGGAAAGTGACGGTAGCCCTAGCCTGCAAGAACTTGTCCCCAATAAAACCGGCAAACTGACAATAGTACAAAAACTAACGATTTTTACTGATTTCCTCATGTTTTGAAAGGAAATGGGGGAAAGGAGGAGAGCTGAGGTGGATGAGTTTTCTGCAGTTGGCAGCTCAAAAGGAGGAAGCAAACCAAAGTGAGACAAAGAAAACCCTAGAATGAGTTTAGTTGAGATGAGAGCGGTGTCAAGACAAAGAAATAAGTTTGTGTTACAAAGCGAACCAAACAGCCCCAAACCTAAAGACCGGAGCCACATCAAATCAGATACCAGCTAGTAAAAAAAGCCTTGGCCGAGCTTTGAAGTGCAAAAGTGCCCATTATCTTCATCCCCCACAAAAGCGATGGCCTTGCGCATCAGCATCTAATTAATTATTACTCTGTTCCCCAAAGAAATCAAACTCCTCTGCAAATGGAAGCACTCTCCTCACTTCGCTTCCCTTCACTCCCTTCTCCTACTCTGTCCTCTCAACGATCCTTCACTATTCTCTTCTCCTCTCTCCCCTTCAAATCTTCCTCAAGAAAACAGCATCTCCATTTTACACTATTAAGCAAGGAGAAGAACCATCGTGCTCCGAGATCTTCTCCAACTCAGAACCCATCATCAAATTCTTCGGAAAAATGGCTTCTTGAGCCCGTAGGTATGGAATTTCACAAAATAACAATGGGCTTGCTCAATTCATGGAATCTCAAAATGGGTACCCTTTATAATTTCGCTTTGGTATTCTCATTGTTTTGATTGATACTTTAATGTTTGAAATGTGAACTTCAAACTGATTAGAATTATCAACAATGTTTATGGGTCCTTTTAGGCATTATGTCATGCACCTATCCGGCAGAATGATAGAAGTAGGAAGATGATGATACTGTAAATTTGAATCAACGTGCCATGGATAACAAATCGAAACAAGATATCATCAATCGCCACCCGCCACATAAATTACGAGAGACTGTCAATCGTTGTGTAACCGATAAAACTCTTCCCATGTCGTTAGACAGGTGATATGTTGTCTACATATTGATTCTCCTTGATATACGAAACAAGCCGACTAGTATCAATTCACATAGGCAACCTTATATACCGGAAAAAAATTATGGGCGTTGTGCAACCATTCATAGACTTTGATAAGTGGCGGCTTATCATTTATGCACTTAATTGTTGCGAGAAAAAGTCAACTGTAGAATTGTCATGAAGAAACCAACTTTAGGTAAAACCTAGGTAAATTACATTAAACTCTGTGAAATGATATTAAAAGCCAGTAACAAATTTAAATTTAGGTGAATTGCATGCCCAAGTACGTGTCAAGGATTCCAGTGTTACATTATCTTGCATAGGACAAGGGATGGAGTGTGTCCCTACGTGGAAAGCAGAGCAAAGTAAATAACAACATAAAATGAACAAAAAGAGGAAAACCTGGGAGATAAGGTAAGATCTAGAACATTCAGTAGAAAGGGTAAGTTTCATAACACCCATCAATTTTTAAAATGTCACAAAACCCCTTTTAAGTTATGGGGTTCTCAGAAAACCCTCTAACTTTCAATTTTCAGAAAACCCCCCAAACGGCACTCACCACAATTTTTTTCATCGCTAGCTTGTGTAAGAAAACTTAAAAAAAGAAGAAGAAGGAAAGTAGAAAAAAGATATAATACTTGAAAACATAAATTAGAAAAAGGAAAGAAATGCTAATAGAGTAAATAAGAGATGATTCAGAAACAATCTAGGGAAACAAAGCTCATTTTTATCTATCTGCCTTGTTTTCAAGATTGACTGATGATTTTAGTGAAGCCCGAACTGATACATTCAAACCTGATACCTGATGTGCTGTTTGCTAGTCTAATCCTTGGTTCAAACCCTACGACTATTTCTAACATACCAACCCATAAATCTTGAAAATTTGCCATACACAAAGAGAAGAGAGAGTTTGTACTGAAATCAATAATAGATTAATGAAAAGGCCACGATACATAGAAAACAATCGAGAAGCATAAAAACTGTGATGCCCCAAAGATTGATCTACATTAGGAAGCTTTGAAAATTTTGAAGGCTTATAAGCCAACTACGTGTGACCTTAGCTAGCCAAATTTTGCGATGGTTTGAACTAAACAATATGTTGATCTCGATAGGCTCGTGGCGTGACATACAATATCAAACTTGTTAGCCAATAGAAGTGTGGAACTAACTGCTATGTTGGACTAAGTCTTGCACTGTGTAAATGCAGGTAAAGCCACCTAGAACCTGTTGGAGCTACCTCTAAAATCCATATCACCTCATCAATGGTTGTGAGACTAGGATGGAGCAATTGCCATGCTACGATGATGACATCATGCATGTAAGATGGCTTGATTGTGATGCCCCAAAGATTAGTCCCACGTCAATGAGCTCTAAAAACTTTGTAGGCTTTAAATATATAAGCCAAAATATCCAAATGTGACATTGACCAGTAAATTTTGGTGGTGATTTGGGCTAAATAATATATTACATTCGGTGGATCTTGTGGCTAACATCGTGCCAACAAGCTCACAGACCCGGAGGCTGATAGAAACAAATAACAATACAGAATTAAATCACACTATTCTTCTATAAAGGTTTGGTTTAATAATAAAAGGTTGGTTCATTTGTGTTCTACTAAGGGCCACAAAAAAACTACCCACCCCATCAACCGACCTATTCAATCTGTCAAAAACGAACTTGGGTCAAAATACATGTTTACAAATCATAATCAGTTTGACGAGTATGACTCGACGAGCAAGATTTTAAATGTCAGAGGTCATGAACAAGTTATACGGCTAGAATTCATATCAGATTGCAAAATTTGAGAAAATATCGGGGATTGGATATGTAATAAATATCGAATTGTTATATCGGATGATGTACATATATATAATATAATATCCTAAATGTAATGATCGCAATCTAAACATACATAATAAAATCTATAGTCTAAAGATAAAAAAAGTAAATAACAAATTATGTTTAGTAACTAATCCTAGAAACTTGCTTCTCGATCGTGAGGAGGGGGGGGGGGGGGAGACGATAGATAGAGAGGGAGGAGCAAGAGAGAAAGGAGAACGAGTGAGAGTTATAGGGAGAGTGGGGGCGGGGGGTTTGCTAAAATACCCTAAACATTCTTTATTGTCCAATCTTGTTTGTAAACACTGTTAGAGGTTCAAAATTTCAATCCAACGTTGAAATTTGGCGGTGGACACTTGGTCAAAATTTTCCTAAAGAAGAAATGAAAGAGTCGGAGTGAAGCAATCTATTTATAGGGCACAATTTTACTCTAGACTTGCTATCAGGTTTTTTTTAATTACGAACATAAGAATTTGGTAATTGGGTTTGGATTTTGGGATTCTAAACCCAAATTTGAACAAGTAAGGTATGGAATAACAATATATTGGTGAATATTTGAAGAGCAACATATTGATCGATATATCCTGACATGTCCCAATATTTATCCTAAAAACGCCATACCACTACAAAATGATATTGTGGCTTTGAAGCTCCTAAATTGACATGCCAACAACAATGTCTAACATGTCATCCACCATTTACAACCTTGTTGACGTGTGTTATATAGGTGACACCGATTATGTCCCGATTATGACCCGTTCAAATCCTTTTTGGTCGTGATTTTGGTCTTCCATAGTGCAAAGTTGCACCAGCTCAGAATTTGAGGTCCTCCATTGATGAGAGGGGGAGAGAAAGAGGAAAGAGATCGGGATAGAGAGAAAGAGGGCGGAGAGAGAAAATTAAAGAAGCATCAGTTCTATGCATTAAGATTCTCCTTGTATCTAAAAATTGATAGTAGTTCAAAAGCTACATCTGCCAGTTGATGTGATTGAGATAAAGAGAATAAAGGAGATTACAATTTAGCCTTTGAAGTTAATGGTTATTATTTTTGCTCAAAGTGCAACAAGCTTTAGCATTTGAATTAAGTGTTTATTAAATGGGTCGGGTTGAGTTACTCATTTATTTAAAGTGTTGGGTCGGCTAACCAATGAAATAACCTAGTTGGGTTAGGTCAGGTTAAGCTTGTACGAGTCAGGTAAAAATTAAACCGATCCAAAATTGATCAACATGATCCATTTGCCACATCTAGGTTCTACAAAGTCTTGATGATGAGAAGTTCATTGGAAACAAGAAATATAAAAAGTTGGAGAAAGCACAGACTATAAGCTTCATTAGAAAAATTATTCTATCTTCTAAAAATAAGAGTTGTATTGGAAAGATGTGGGTTATTAGAGGCGGAACAAAGTAATCTTCCAGATATGGTAGAATTGGATCTTTTTGTTGTAATTGTTGAATTAATGGCATAACTCTCTCTTCAAGATAAAATTTATAAGGTTTATCAATTTTTTTAGTCGGTTTTGGATTTTAGGGGCAAGTTAACGTGTGATTAGGAAGTATTGCTGGGTCCAGATGACATTGGGATAAGAACAAAGCTAAGAGGTTTTCGTGATGCTATACATTTATTTATTTTTTCGTTAGTTACTTTCTATATTGAGAACTAAGTTTTTAGAGTGGTGGTTTCGAAAGTAGGGTTTTGGAATGGCTACTCTTTTGGTAACTATGGTTTTGTGATCACAACTCTTCATATTGAAAGTTGAGGGAAAAAAGTTTATTTCTTGTCATAGTTTGAGTAGATTTGTCTCAAAATGTAGGATATAAAAAGAGGTATCTGTTAAATCTGGGATGCAAGCCTGGGGGTGAATAGGATTGCCTATTGTTTTTTGCGTTATCACAGAATATAATAAAAATCAAAATATAATGATAGAAGAACAATAAGAAATAAAATTAAACATAGAAACAATAATCTGAATACACAATATCTTTATAGTGGATTTGATAAATAATCCTACATCCTTTCTTCTTTCTTATGATGGGGCTTTCCCATTATGAAAGAGTTCTCTTGGATCACAAGCACGATTCAGAAGGCGTACAAGACTACATCCTATTTTATCTGAAAAATTAGTTGCTTAACCTAACTTCTCACAACAAGTAATCCTTAGCCTTAGCTAAAGTTCCCAACCCTCAATTCAACCGACTTGAATACGCCTTAAAACTAAAATAAGTTTGAAACAAGTAACAAAAGATTGTTCACGCTTCATTAGAAAAATAGTACAACACTTTCGATTGAGATCAAACTCCAAGAGGATTTAAGTTAAGATTTAGAAGTTTGATGTACTCTGAGATCAAAGAGAGGCTCTCCTTGCTATAGTCTGATCAAATGATGATGTACGTGGGGCGTGAGCGATCAGTGAGGCTTTAGGGAATGAAGCGACTTCTCTTGATGATCTCTCTCAAACCCTAGCTCTTCTCACTGTTTTTTTTTTCTCAAATCAAGCTAGAAAGACGTGTCGTAAAACGTTAAAGATTGACAGGTAACCTACGACTTTTGTAAATATAAAATTAGTCATTTGGTAGCTCTTGACCACCAATGGTTACATAGTAGCCATCGATGGTCAATGATCCCATCGATGATCTGAGCCTCGCTGGACTTTTACACCTTCAGTGGTCCATAGCACCATCCATAGTACATAGGCTTGGATGGTCAATGTGGAACCATTGATATTTCAAGTGATGTTTTTACTTGTTTTGTGCATGTTCAACACTTGTATACTCTCATATATATACTTAATTGATCTCAAATCAATTACTAACATACTCATTCATCCATAAATAATATTTATCATAATATAACTCATTTATTACTATTTACCATAGTATTTTTAAAAAGTTATGGGGTTTTACAGTGTAAGATACGTTCCTAAGAAAAATAGCTTACCCATTTAAGGAGGGGCAAACATATGAATTTCTTTACTTAATCAACTGTTGTGTATACTTCATTTAAGCTCTTTTAGAGTTGTTTCTCCTTGATTCCTTTTAGATCAAGGATTGGATGTGGATCCTACACTTCATTGAGCAACTCTTGTACGTCTCCTCGATCCCCAGTCTACCTGCACACCTACATGACAACAGTGATGTGTGACCTAGGTATCCACATAAGTCTATATTGGTTAATAATTGTACCTTTATGTACCCAAATTTGCTTGATTGTCTTAACTCTATATTGCGTATCACATTTCATCGAAATGTGACCCATTCTAGCACATAAAGTACAAATCATTGAAGATGCGTTAGAATTTGGTGTAGGTAGAGCTATATTCTCTCTTTTTGCAAAAAAAGGTTGAAACTTTTTATGCTTTTCTGAATATGAATAATCAAGTTCAGGTTTAGCTTTTGCAAATTGTCGATTAAAAATGATTATGTTTAAACATTTAGAACCTAATGAAAAAATTTTCATGGCCTTTTTCAAATCAATATTTTTAAACTCTAGCTATTCACTTTCGAAAACTATACTAGCACATCTAGTTTCAAACTTTTTTTGTTCAGAAGACAAATTCACATAAAAACTTACTTATTTTAGCAACTAATTTCTCATTTTTCAGTTAGTTGCTTAGATAAATTAGAATTCATATCTCTGTACATGGAACATTGTATGTATTCAAAGGAGGTGATCTCACTCGATGAGTTAGACAAATTCAATTCTGAGGAAAGAATTTCAATTTTATCACTCAAATGTTTTTTTATCTTTCCTTAGATTTGAATTCATCCTTTTTGTTATTTTATATTTCTTAATTATTTTTTCAAAATGACCTAACATTGCATTATATTTGGAATATAATTCATCGTATGATGGCTATATCTCATCGTCAGAGCTTTCGTGTTCAGATTCCTCTACGTCTCCCTATTCTGAATCGAAAGTGGCATTGTCTCTTACCCTTAGGCCAAAATTCGTCTTCTTGTCGTCATCTATAGGTCTACTTTCTGATTCTTCATTTTCACTCATCATGTTCCATGGTGGTCACTTTTAAACTCTCGCCTTTTGACTTATTGTCTTTCTTGTTCAGTATGAACTTGTTCTGGTAATGACCTAGTGTGATGAGGACATTCAGACGCGTGCTTGAGATTTTCGCCGAGTTTATCAGCGCAGGAGGCGCAATATTTCAGCATTATGGTTCTGAATTTAGATGTAATAATTAATTTGAATTTGAATTTCGAATTTCGAATATTTAGTTTCTTTTATTTGGTAGTTAATAAGTGATTGGTTGTAATTGATTAAGGGAGATTTGAGGGATTTAGATAATTTTCCAAATCTATAATTCTTATTTAAGTACTCTTGTAATCAGAGTATGGATCATTGGAAAATGAAATAAAATTTCTGTGTTAGCCTAATTACGGTGTGAAACCTAGGTTGATACTTAATTTTCTTTCGTTGTTTTCACAGCCGTCAAGTTCTTCTTCTTCCCCACAAAACACCCATCCCCACATCAAACCCATTCCTCTCTTCCTCCACCCGTGCACAGTCCCAACCCTGTCACCCTCTTCTCAGCCGAAGCCCACCAGATCGACGGCCTTCCCCTCTGACACAAGCCACCATCGCCACCACAAACAGCCGCCACCCTACCAGCAACCGCCCCATCAGCAACCGCGCCCCACCATCGCCTTTCCCCTTCCCTATTCGCCAGCGCCACAAGCCACACCCCGTCCTCTCCCGCTCCTTCAAAACCGCTAGCAATCAGCCATTCCCCGCTCCCCTCCTCACCAGCGCACTGCCCCTAAAGCCACCACCGCCCCACCCTTTTGCTCTTCCCCGCAATCACCGGCCGAGCACAATCCTCCCCCTATAGCTGCTCCCCATTAACCGCTACCCTTGAGCTCTCATCCTCTGAACCATCGCCCCCTTTTTTTTTCTAACAGATCCGCCCCCCCTTTATATTCGAACCTGATTAGAGTTGGTTCAGAATCGAACCAGTTTCAGTTAAACCAGGCCAGCCTAGATCCCATCTCACTGATCTGACGCTTGATTTTGCAATCCGTTGGTGTATGGCTGATCCCGACGTTGAAGACCACGATCTTGTGCTTGATTCAGACACTGGTATAGTGGATTTAGATCTTTCCCCGTGGTTTGATTATCAGCCGTTCGAGAGCGTGCCCGAGTACATCGAGCGCGTGACTCATCAGATCGTTGACAGTGTAGAGAGTAGCTTGGAAATCAGCTTGTGGCATCGGCGTTTCCATCCAGATACATCGCTCCATCCTAATTACGTCGCCCTCGGTGGAGAGCTTCCGCCTCTCATATTTGGCGTCGTTGAATCACCTCCCGAGGATCCTCCCGTCGGACCGGTACAATCTGACGAAGGTTTAATTTTCTTACGCCCAAGTATTTTTGGAACTGCTATTGCATGCATATTATTATCAATTTTCGTATCAATTGCGATTATGCTGTATTCAGTTTGATTAGTGAGCGAGTGAATCTGTTGCCAAGTATTTCTGCTTATCTAAATATTACAAATTAAACCATATTAAGAGAACGAATCATTACATTACTTATCGAAATAATTTTACAAAGGTTCAAACTTAGTACATTGCAAATTTTGCTCAAAAACCATCGTTCGCTTCATTTTATTCTTGAATTTCCTGCTTAGACCGATCGCATATTTGGTGAAGCATTGTTGTCGCTAATCTTGCACCTGCATATACATTGTTTCGCATCATAGTTTCTTGCATTGATAACAAATAGGCTCAGTTTTGGAATCACTCGGAGTACATTTATATACCTTGCTTGTGATTTGATTTTGCCTTTGAAAGTACCCTAGAGGGAGGTGAATAGGGTTATTGCTAATCTTATTAGATATTAATGCCGATTAAAATTAATTAACAAATATATCCTAACAAAATAAATATTCAATGTGATATATGCAAGGATATATATATGCAAAGGGAAAATAGACAAGAAACAATAAAAACAAATAGTGGACACAATGATCAATCCAAACACAAAGATATGATCACGGAGTTCGGACCTTCCGTCCTACGTCTCCGCTCCCCACTCCCGGGGAGAACTCCACTATCAACACACCCGGTTTGGAAGTCGGAACTTCTCTACACACTCGGTTTTCTAGCTAACCGAAAACTCTCACAATAACTCACAATGTACATACACAAGCTACAACCTCAAGTGTTGGTCCTCACGAATCAACTCCCTCAAGTGCTCAGAATTATCACCTCTCACTAGGCTACCGACGCCACTCCTCTCGGTATCGACTCCGTCCTCACCACACACTTCTCTTGGTGTACAAGTGTATTACAAAGTGATACTCACTAATAAAGCTCAAATACAATAAATCGTTCTCTAAAATGGATGAGAACACAATGAAGCTCACTCTCACAATATCACTCACCACAATCCACAATATAGTGTATGTAAACTTAAAAGCTCAATTTGGATGTGTGTGTGATAAATGAGTACAAACAAAATTTAACTCAAAAAAGAACTAGCAATAAAATAGATATGAAATATAAGAATAAGTTGCTAGGTAATTGAGTTAGGGAAACTTCTCTATAATCACAAAGAGAGGATGATGAAGTGTTGAAGATGAGCTCCTCAACAAACGATATAAGCTCCTCTTTGTAAAAGCAAATCCCAAACTTAAACAAACTAATCAAACTCTTAATCTCTTTTAAAACTTGATTTAAAACTTTCTTGAGTAACCTGAAATAGTTGAAGCAAAGGGGTATTTATAGGTTTGAAGAAAACCAGCCCAAAAATCTAACTCAAACCCTTAAAAATATTAAAATAAGCAAAGCTGGAAACTAGTCGTTACTGTGTCAACGACTATATATAAGTCGACTTATCAGTTTCCATAAGTCGACTTGACAGAAGAAAAAAGATATACAGAATAACAGATCATAAGTCGACTTACCTGTAAAACAAGTCGACTCAACAGAGGAAAAAAGGCATATTCCAGGCTAGTTCATAAGTCGACTTATCAGTACTGATAAGTCGACTTATGAACATGCACACTGTGCATGTCCAAAATCTGACTTTTGAGGGCTCTTTAAAAATA